>JACEIK010004573.1:14928-33792 GCA_018107945.1 Datura stramonium | reverse complement strand
GACTCTCCCCTTACATAGTAAGAAAAGGAAAGCCACAAAAAAGCTAAGACCTATTCAAAGAAGCTATAACTTAAAAGAGAAATAACTTATCTGAAAAGGATAAAGCGGACAAAAGGTGGTACAGTGATATCTATACCAAACTTGGAAACCCTCCAAGCATTTTCGAGTTCTCATGGAGGTTTCTTGATTCTTTTTAATTTCCTTCTTCTGAAGTTTTCCATGCCAATCTTATCTAATTTGTAGTGGCCTCTAGCTTCCTTCGGCAAGTCCTACATGCTATGGAAATGATGGGGAGTATCCAGCTCGTGACTATACTTCGAAAGAGAATCTACCGTGAAGTTCGCTTCTCTATATGTATGCTTGCTTTGAAAATATTCCAACCTGGAGATGAGGTTTTGCAGCTCCACTATGTATTTTTGAATATTCCATTGAGGTTTAACGGTGTTGGTAAGCCATTGTATGAGCAGGTCTAAATCTACCTCCAATATGACTTTAGTATAGCCTTGTAGAATGCACCAACGAAGTCCATAAACCGCTGCTTGGATTTCTGCCTAGTTGTTAGTACCTGTACCTAAAGGGGAAGCAAAAGCAAAAATCAGATTCCCTTTCTGGTCCCTAAGTATACCACCTGCTCCTATTCTTCCCGGGTTGTCGAGAGCGCTGCCATCTGTGTTAAGCTTAACAAGAGGATGAATCGGTTTGATCCACAGGACTCTAATAACCTTAACTTCATGCTGACACTTCTCCACCAAATTACTCAGATCTGACCATTTAGACGGCCATGTAATATAGGGAAAAGTGGTGACCATCATGCTCCAAATATCTTTGCAGATAGAGTACTTGACTCTAGTGGAATTTGATTTCTTGTTGCCATATTTGCTAGCGCATCTATTCTTCCATAGGTTCCAGCAGACAAATATAGGCGTAGCCTGAAGAATGAGTTTGTGGACCCCACTATTGTGTTTGGCCCTCCACCAGGTCTGAAAAATACTTCCAGATATGTTTAGCAAAGTGGCCAGTTACGAAATGTGATCTATATTGTCCAGACCAGGTCTGTAGCAGCAAGAACATTCAGCTGGTTCACCCCCAAAGGTAACAATTTTCTCGTTCGTCGGTAATTTAGCTCTTAAAGCTCTCTAGAGAAGAAAAGACACTTTGAAAGGTATATTTTTGTGCCAAGTGAAAGTGTTAGTCAGCGTTCTATTCCTCTTCCTTCTGACCAACTCCCAAGCTGTGGCACAAGTAAAGTTCCCATGATTATTTAGTTTCCACACAGGTTGGTCGGGAACTCCTTGTTGAAACTGCACTTGTGTGTTGAGAATTTGGTGAACTAATTGTGGCGGGGCATGATGAGTCACCATCTCCTCATTCCATCGTCCATTGTCCATGAATTGAGAGACCGTCAT
The DNA here is from genome assembly GCA_018107945.1 of Datura stramonium. Classification (NCBI taxonomy): domain Eukaryota; kingdom Viridiplantae; phylum Streptophyta; class Magnoliopsida; order Solanales; family Solanaceae; genus Datura; species Datura stramonium. The sequence goes on along the minus strand of JACEIK010004573.1, from coordinate 32,386 downwards.
GTTGTTGAGCCTCGATAACAGGTTTCTATGGTAGGCAAGCAGACCAATTCCCAACCAGTCATCCCACCAAAAATAACATGATCCTGAATGGAGGACCCATTGAATATGCTTTTCTGCCTCAAGCTTATTTACCATCATGTKCTTCCAGACTAGAGTTTGGCCCGTATCCCACTTTTTACTCACTGGATTAGCCCTTTGGCAATACTTAGCTTTGAGGAATTTTGCCCATAAAGAGTTCTTGGTTCTAAAGTTCCACCACTGTTTATATTGCAAAGCAAGGCAAACATCTGGTAGCTGTTTGATTAGTGGAAGTCACTTAGCCTAGACGAATGACATCAGACTAGTGACCTCCATGTTCTAGTACAGTCAGGACTTAGCAGAGAATGTTTCCCTTAGTCATTCAGGGTCTCTCCATAGCTGAATGTTTCACCTTAGTCAGTTAGGGACTCTCCATAGCAGAGAATGTTTCCCCTTAGTCAGTCAGGGACTCTCCATAGAAGAGAATGTTTCCCCTTAGTCTGTTAGGGACTCTCCGTAGCGGAGAATATTTCTCTTAGTCAGTCAGGACTCTCCATAGTAGAGAATATTTCCCTTAGTTAGTCAGGGAGTGTCCATAGCAGAGAATGTTTCCCTTAGTCAGTCAGGAACTCTCCATAGCAGAGAATGTTTCCCTTAGTCAGTCATGGACTCCGCATAGTGGAGAATGTTTCCCTTAGTCAGTAAGGGACTCTCCATACAAGAGAATGTCTCCCTTAATCTACGATATCAGTTCAACGCAGCTCCATATAAATTTTAGATTTTAGTTAAAATCAGTTTAGCATGATTCAGACATAATTATTAGCAGATAGTCAGTATAGTGTATGATATCAGTTACAGCTTCAGTTCTCAGTATTTGTACAGTACATGACCCTTATGCATCAGTTTGATTATACTTCAGTAAATGTTTCCAAATAAAAGCTTCATGTATATAAATATATATATCTTTGATAGGTTCATTGTATTTCAGCTCAGTTATATGTTCAGTGATGCATTCAGTTTACTTCCCTCTTGTACACTTACATGTTTAGTTTACTTACGCTTCCCGCATAATCAGTACATTGCATGTACTGATCGCATACTTTATGTGCTATATAATTTCATGATATAGATTCAGGTTTCTAGACTCAGCCACGTGGTTAGGTACTCTCCATTCCCATCTCAACCGCTTGTGGTGAGTCCTCATCTCCCGAGGATGCGATTTATGTTTTTTTTTACTATTTCATATTTCAATTTTCATACTTTAGGAGTTAGCTGGGGGCTTTTCCCAACAACTCATTAGTGTAGTAGAGGCTTTCAGACTCATGTAAACAGATTCAGTTTATGTATCAATGTTGTATTAGATTATGTCTTATGTTTTAGTTAGTTTCCGCTCAGTTATGATTTTGTTAGTCGATGTCTTGTTCATGTTATGCTATGATCATCCCATGGGTCGACTTGGAGCCTATCGGAGTTCCTTGTCCCGTGTCTCGATCCGGGCCTATGTTCGGGTCGTGATAAACTTGGTATCAGAGCAAAGGTTTAGAGTGTCTGTGGATGTTTTAAAGCCGCTTTAAGTAGAGTCTTTTCATGTGTGTGAAGAACTCCACACTTATGACAAAGAGGTGTCGAGACATTTTAGGAATGATTACTTTTCTTCATGATTCTTATCATGCGTAGAGTATGAAACTCTAATAGCTCCTCTCTTGGTTCGTGCTTTAAGCACTTGCAGATTATGCCTAGTAGGCGAGCAAATGGAAGAAGAAATGGTAATGGATGCCAGCAAGCCCCACCAGCCCCAGCGAACCCGATGGACGACCATGTTACTCATGCCGAGTTCAGGTCAGCCTTTCACATGTTGGCACAGGCCATGACCGCCCAGAATAATTGGAAGGCAATGGCTGATGTTCCCCAGAATGGGAACATAGCAACGACTAGGGTAAGAGACTTCCTCAGAATGAATCCACCAGAATTCTTAGGGTCAAAGGTGGTCGAGGACCCATATAAGTTCTTAGAGGAGATCTAGAAGATTACCTAAATCATGGTGATGATGGGAATGGAGAGTGCAGACTTAGCCTCCTACCAGCTGAAAGGATTCCCTCACATATGGTTTTGTCAGTGGAAATATAGTCGAAGAGTTGGAGCAGCACCCGTAAGTTGCGATAAGTTTATGACTGCGTCTAGGGACAAGTTTTTCCCTAGGGAGTTGAGGGGGCAAAGATTGCTGAGCTCATCAACTTGAGGCAAAAAAACATGATTGTTTAGGAGTATGTGTTGCATTTATCCGGTTGTCCAAGTATGCACCGGTGATGGTAGTCGGCCAAAGGGCTCGTGTGAGTAAGTTCATGAATGGAGTGTCAGACTCCTTGATCAAAGAGTGCAGGACTACCATGTTGCTCAAGGACATAGACTTTTCATGTTTGGTGATATTTGCTCAACAAATAGAAGCTGAACAAGTGAATGAAAAAAAGAGAGAGGCCAAGAGGGCTGGAAAGGAGATTCAGGGTTTTCCCCTCAGAGGCCGAGTAGGGGACACCACTCATGCTCCATACAAAGTTCATTAGCCCCAACACCTTCGACAACTAGCATTTTGTACAAACCCAGGGTAAGGGAGATTACCTATCCAGCTTGTAAGAGTTGTGGGAAACACCATTTGGGAGAATGCATGGCCGGCTCAGACGCTTGTTTTTTGTGAGCCAAGTTGGGTCTAAAGCACCGAGATTGCGTAGCAGCTAAGCGGGGCGAGAGTAGAGCCTCAACCACCTCTTTAGTAGCTCTCGTGAACCTCCCATTTAGTAGGGTGCATCATCTAGTCCAGGTGACGGACAACATCAAAACCGCTCCTACACCTTTGCAGTACATCAGGATAAGGGCAAGTCGCTAGAAGTAGTCACAGGTATGTTATGAATTTCTCATGTTACTCTTTGCATGTTACTAGCCCCAGAACCCCAGTATCAAATAAGGAGCCCTTGTGATGTTTGTTGTGAAGAGATTATCGATGTATAGTGTGAATAGTTGTGACTATGAGGGTTGTAGTGAATGTTAAAGGTGTATGAGACGTCAAGAGTTACCAGTGTAACCCTAACCTTAAGAAAGATTCAGGAGCCTTAGAATGATGGCTTAAAGCTAAGAGGGAGATGGTAAGTTTGTGAGACAAGTCGAATCTTGAGTATGTTAGTAGGGGAGTTCCATCCCTAACAGTTACGGTATGTCAATCACTTCAGGTTCGGATAATTTCTCTTATATTTTAGTTAAAGCTATGCTCTACCCATTCTTATGTGCAGACTTCCAGAATTTCTAGATAGCCGTTTAAGATAGCGATGCTAACCTTACTGTATGAATCCTTAAGGCTCATCTTCGTGTTATAAACTAGCTATGTGTGTTAACTCATGCCTTCCTGTATGTTTAGCTCGAATTTAGTCTCTAGAAGTTGCTTTAGTAGCTCCGTAGATAAGGGAACCTCATGTATGTGCTTAATTTTAGATCTCATGAATGATTCGTGCGCATGAGTCCCTTACTTTCAGTTAGACCAGATATCATGACTTCTAGCTCAGCATCAGAAAGAAATTTGAGAATGATGGTTCAGTCCATATCAGCTCAGTGCCAGTTAGAGGGAAAGAATCCTTCTTAGTGTTCTATCTAGTTCCATGTCAGTTTCATGTCTTTCAGTCCCTCTCACACCTTTAGCATGCATGTACAATTTAGATATTCGGTTCAGATATGTAATATCAGCTCGAAGTCAGATATCCCATTAGTTTCAGTGGTAAATGTTCAGTATTTGGGATATCAGTTCTTTCCCCAAATTTTTAGCATGTTTAGAGTACATTCGAAGATGAATGTTCCCAAGGGGAGATATTGTAACACCCCAAAAGTTTCTAAGAACAGACCCCAGACTTAGAGAATGAATTTAGAAGGAAAGTTGAAATTTCACCTTAGAATGAGTTGTAGTATGACTCATTAAGTGATCCAACGAGTCGTAGTCGGACTCGTGGCAAGCAATCAAGAGGTGCAAGTGTGGTTTAGTGACAATGGATGACCCAACGAGTCATTAGGCACGCAACGACCAGTTACACCAGTCGTCGGAAGAATGCCAAAGTCTCGAGGTAGTGGTTACGACGAGAGGACATGATGAATCATCGTATCAAGTAACAACTCATCACAGTCATGGGAAGGAAGAGCAAGATTGTTGGCTTCAGTGGTAATGGGAGGAACCACGAGTTGTTGAGACGGCTAACAGCTCATGAAGACAGTCATCGCAGATTCGAGGAATTTTTGAGAATCTTTCCAATGCACTCCATGACTTGGCACCACGAGTCATTTTCAACCCCACGACTCATGGAGTGCCTCATGGGGATAGGCTGATGGATTTCTCCTGCAAATTTCCAAGGGTATTTTAGTAAAATCCTATGCTTCTAACTCCCAAACTACGCCGTTTTGAGCATAAGATGAGACATTTTTAAGGGATCCTTTTAGTCTAACTCCTCACTCCATCAATATACCCTCTCAAACTCTTCTTCCTCCCCTCTCTCAAAACTGAAGGATCACCTAGGGCTTCTTCAAGGGCTTCAAGGTTCAAGTTCAAGTGGGGATTCCTTCTAATCAGGTATGTGGGTTTTCAACAAGGATATCCTTTCATCCTTGTGCCCCAAATTTTATACCAAAAACCCAAATCTCTTAATTCTAGAAAAGTATATTTTAGGGTTTTAATTTATCATGAATTCTAAGACTCATCATGTTTAATAGTTATGGACGCTTACGAAATTACTTACACCTTCTCATATTATGTCTATGATATATGGAAAGCATGATTTTAGAATTTTCACCATGGCTTGGCATAAATTTTGAAATGGGGTTTCATAAACATTCACCTACTCTTACCATGAACTCATTATATATGTCTTAAGCATGAGTCGATCATATGGATTCCATAAATCAAGAATATATGATTTAATATATATGTTGAGATATGATTAGGACTTATGGGGTTGGGTGAATATGAAATATGTATATGCCTTCACTATTATTTCGGGTATGTGTTAAAGTATGAATTTTACCAATGGGTCTTACATGAATCTAGGGTATATGCCATAAGACATGAACATGGTATTTAAATATTATAGATATGTATAAAGTATGATCTGATCCTATTGATGTCCCATGAATGTAGAATTTATGACTTAAACAATGATTCGAGATTATGATTATATGAATTACGATAATAAAACATGAGAATGATTCTTAAAAATTTTGGGCTTATTATTAGTAGAATGTAGCCTTAATCAACTGTAAATGAATTCAGTATGATGTAGTTGAATGCTCATGTCTCTGATTAGATGAAGTAACTTACACTAGAGGAATGACGTAAGACTAGTGACCTTCGTGTTCTAGTATAATTGGGACTCTCCATAGCAGAGAATGTTTCCCTTAGTCTGTAGGGACTCTCCATAGCAGAGAATGTTTTATCTTAGTCAGTTAGGGACTCTGCATAGAAGAAAGTTTTTCCCTTAATCTGTCAGGGACTCTTCATAGCAGAGAATGATTCCCTTAGTCAACCAGGGTCTCTCCATAGCATAGAATGTTTCTCTTAGTCAGTCAGGACTCTCCATATTAGAGAATGTTTTCCTTAGTTAGTCAGGGACTCTCCATAGCAAAGAATGTTTCCCTTAGTCAGTCAGGGACTCTCCATAGCAGAGAATGTTTCCCTTAGCCAGTTAGAGACTATCCATAGTAGAGAATGTCTCCCTTAGTCTATGATATCAGTTCAGTACAGCTCCGTATAAATTTCAGATTTAAGTTAAAATTAGTTTAGTAGGATTCAGACTCAATTACCAACAGATAGTCAGTACAGTGTATTATATCAGTTAAAGCTTCAATTCTCAGTATATGTACAATACATGACCCTTATGCATCAGTTTCATTATACTTCAGTAAATATTTTCAAATAAATCCTTCATGTTAATATATATGTATATCTTCAACAGGGTCATTGTATTTCAGCTCAGTTATATGTTCAGTGATGCATTCAGTTTACTTCCCTCTTGTATATTTACATGTTTAGTTTACTTACACTTCCCGCATACTCAGTACATTTCAAGTACTAACCGCATACTTTATGTTCTATATCATTTCATGATATAAATTAAGGTTTCCACACTCAGCGACATGGTTAGATACTCTCCATTCCCATCTCAGCTGCTTGTGGTGAGTCCTCATCTCTCAAGGATGCAATTTATGTTTTTTTATATTTCATGTTTCATTTTGCATGCTTTAGGAGATAGCTGGGGGCTTTTTATACCCCGAAAACCCAAAGATCGGATCCGGGAGTTCAAAATTTAAAATTGCTGAAAATTGATAAAAATATCACAGAACGAGAGGTGGAATGAATCATGGTTAAGAACCACGAGCCGTTGTTACCAGTCGTGGGTTCAGGAGTCCTGGGTGGCAGTAGAAGCAATGACATATGTAACGACTCATTGTAGGAAACAATGAGTCATCATTTGTAGTCATGGTGAGGTGTGGACCTTAGCATGTGGGGAGATAACGGGTCACCCAATGACCCGTCACGAGAAATAATGACTCGTTGTCAGTAGTCGTTGATGTTATGGTCTAATTCCCAGTGGAATTAATGGACAGAGAAAACAACCCATTAGAGGAAACAACAAGTCATTGTGAGACCCGTTGTGAGGGAGTTCAGAAATGTCAAAGGGGCAAGAAACGATCGACTCGACGACCCGTTGGACCATACCACGGCTAGATATGACGGGCCATACCACGAGTCGTCGTAGCTTCCAACGACTTGTTGGTATGACCCATTGGACCGATTGGGATAGTTTTCAAGGAAAATTCATTAAGGGCATTTTCAACTTTTTCATGCTATATGGACCTAAACTATGTCATTTCATTTATTGTTTTGAGCATTTTAAAATAGGTTAAGTCCCTATTGTGTAGATCATTCCCCATGCATGCAAATCAAGAGAAATTTTGAGAGATCAAGCTACTTTCAAAGCTTTTCCTTATCAATTCCTTCTTGGTCATTCAAGAACTTTAGATTTTCATCTTACCTATGTATGTAAGGTTCCAAATGGGTGTTTCCGTTCACACCCATGCCCATTCTCTATTAATTCATGAAAACGTATCAAAAATCCTATGGGATTTTAACTCAATTTTTGTGAAAATCTAATCATTTGCTAATGGGCCTTTATGATTTATGATTTACATTATATTTTTATAGATTTGATCAGGTTTTACAATTTTTTAACTTACATAAATTATTGATTTCGGTTTCTACCAAATTAAGCCTAATTATGCATAATCTATGATGAATCACTTTATGATCTACTTTTAAATTGTGGATATTTACAAACCCATCATGATTTATGATTTGAAATATGAATTTATTTAATTATCCATCATGATTTGAGGATTTACAAGTTATATGTATGATCTACAAGTATGCATGTATTCTATGATTTATGAACTATGTTTTGGCCGACTCACGGGCCTTGATCCATGGCTAGTTCACGTATTTACAAGCATGTTTATGTTTATCACGAATTAACTAGACCATGAACTCATCAATGATATACTATGAGTACTATATATGTTTTGGGAGTAGCATCAAACACCGAGTAGGTTCAGGGCCCAGGTTCTGCCCCGTATCTCATAAACTACGTGCCACCGTAGGTATGTTCGGACCTCCTTTGTGACTGTCCCCAGCCCAAATGGCCCCCTTCATGGTGATATCACACTTTCATGGTTCTACCCTTGGTAAGGTATGAACAACCTCCAGACTAGATTTACCAGTCTGGCTCCATGTATGCTCATATGTGGTATGTCGGTTAAGAGAAGTCTCCCACTGTTCCTCATGATTTATGCATGTTTATGAAAGATACGTATTAACCGCATTCTTTCTATGCTGTATTGTCTTATGATACAGGTTTCGAATCTCAGCCTCATCCTCAAATCTGGAATCCCTTTAGAGTGTACTTTCAGCTACTGGTGAGTCCTTATGTTCCGAGGGCGGTTGAAAGACACTCATGCTACTTTATGTTTCAGTACTTGTCGGGTTAGTTGGGGGTGTTGTCCTATCAACCCATCATAGGTAGTAGAGGCTTTCAGATAGTGTGTAGTACTTAGTCTGTGTATGTCTAATGATTTCGTATGTCATGATATGCCATGTCACGTTTACATTTCCGCTATGTTTTTTTTATATTTAATCTTCCGCTTAATGTGAATGAAGTTAGCTATGCTTATGCCATGGATTGACTTGAGTCCTCTCGGGGTTCCTTGTCCCATGTTTACAATTCGGGTCTACTCTGGGGTCGTGACAAACTTGGTATCAGAGCCATAAGTTTGAAGTTTCCTAGGATGTCTGAAAGCCGCGTTAAGTAGAGTCTTTTTCATGGGTATGAAGCGTGCCACATTTATGACGAAGAGGCTACGAGATGTTAGGAAATGTTCCCTTCTTTCATAATCTATGTCGTGCGATGAAATGTTCTTCTATTCTTCTAATTCGTGCTAACCGTGATTGCAGAATCATGGCTCCTAGAAGAATGAACGGAAGGAGAAATAGGTTGGTGACGGCCATGGAGATGGCAATGATCATGGGAATCAGCAGGCCCCACCTATCTGGAGCCCCAGGCACATGATCCACTTGCCCACGCTGAGTTCCGGGCAACTATCCAGATGTTGGTGTAGGCCTTGACCGGTCAGGTCAACCGGCAAACTGTTGCGCATATTCCATAGAATGGCACGACGGCAACGGCTCGGATTAGAGACTTCTTAAGGATGAATCCTCCGGAGTTCCTTGGGTCTAGGGTGGATGAGTACCCGCACGATTTCAGCGAGGAGATGCTTAAGATCACCTAGGTTATGGAGGTGAGCAATGTGGATTGCGTTGATTTGGCCTCCTATCAGCTAAAGGGGGTGGCTCACATAAGGTTCAAAAAGTGGAGAGATTCTAGGGCAGTAGGTGTAGGCCCTATCGGTTGGGAAGAGTTCCACACAGCATTCTTAGATCAATTCTTCCCTCAGGAGATGAGTGAGCAAAAGGTGGCCAAGTTTGTTAAATTGAAGCAAGGTGACATGTCAGTTCAGGAATACTCATTGGGGTTCACCCAACTATCTAGATATGCACTAGAGTTGGTGGCAGACCAAAGGACTCGAGTGAGTCGATTTGTGCATGGGGTGGCGGACTACTTGGATAAAGATTGTAGTATAGTTGCATCGGGATATAAATATTCCCCGTATTGTGTTGCATGCTCAGCAGATGGAGTCATGTATCGAAGGAAGATCGAGGACAAGAGGGCCAGGTTTGATAGTTATGGGACTTTTCAGGTCAGGTCAGGGGGTGTACAACGTCAGCATTCCCAACAAAGATCTATTGTTCCAACCCCATCATAAGCTAGCATGCCATCTAGATTTAGAGGGGATCGGAGGAGTAGGGCTTTAGATTCGAGAGGCTAGGGTAGCATGCAGGTGGAGCGCACTTTCCTAGTTTGTGCGGGGTGCGACAAGAATCACCCAGGGAGGTGCTAGGTTGGCTCAGATGGTTTTTCGGGTGTGGAAAACCCGAACACAGACTCAGGGATTGCCCTTTAACTAGATCAGGGGTCGGTGGAGCCCGTACGCCAGCAGCCAGTTCTGCCGCTCCAGTAGAACATCCCCCTCAGCACGATGCCTCAACCAGTTCAGCTGGCAGTCAACGTCAAAACAAGTTTTATGCTTTAGCACCCTGTTAGGAGCAAGAGGTCTCCCCGAATGTGGACACTGGTATGTTTGCGTGTTTTTCATATTGATGTTTATGCTTTGCTAGATCCGGGAGCTACTTTGCCTTTTGTGACCCCTTACATTGCTAGTAGCTTTGGAGTTAGTCCCGATACTCTGTCAGAACCATTATTGGTTTCTACTCCTACCGGTGACTCAGTTGTAGTTAGACGGGTATATAGAGGATGCCCGATCACTATAGTTCATAAAGTCACCTCTACAGACCTTGTACAGTTAGCCATGACTGATTTTGATATTATTCTTGGAATGGATTGGTTGTATGCGTTTTATGCTTCTGTTAATTGTAGAACTCGTGCGGTGGAATTTTGTTTCCTGGGTGAATCAGTTTTGGAGTGGAAGGGTAGTTCGGCTGTACCAGCATGTCGATTTATTTCATATATTAAGGCCCGCAAGATGATTTCTAAGGGTTGCGAATACCATCTAGCCAGGGTTAAGGATGTTGAGTTTGAGACCCCCACTATCCAATTAGTTCTAGTGGTGTGTGAGTATCCAGAGGTCTTTCCTGATGATTTTCCAGGTGTTCCTCTCGTGCGGGAGATTGATTTTGGTATTGACCTTCTTCTCGACACGCAACCCATATCTATTCTTCCCTACAGGATGGCTCCAATCGAGCTAAAGGAGTTGAAGGATCAGTTGAAGGACCTGTTAGATAAGGGCTTTACAGACCGAGCAGGTCTCCTTGGGGCATAGTGATGTTATTTGTCCGGAAGAAGGATGGTTCGCTTTGGATGTTCATTTACTATCGAAAAATTGAACAAGGTCACCATTAAGAACAGGTATCTTTTGCCCAGGATCAATGATTTTTTTCACCAGCTTTAGGGTGCCTAGTGTTTCTCAAAGATAGATCTCAAGTCCGAGTATCATCAGTTCCGAGTTTGGTAGAGCGATATCCCGAAGACAGCCTTCAAGACGCAGTATCGCCATTATGAGTTTGTAGTTATGTCTTTTGGACTAACCAATGCTCCTGCAGCTTTTATGGACCTGATGAACAGAGTGTTCAAGCAGTATCTGGACATGTTCGTGATTCTTTGCATTGACGACATCCTTATATACTCTTAGAGTGAGGATGAGCATGCCTCTTATTTGAGAGTAGTGCTCTAGACCCTCAAGGATTGATAGTTGTATGCAAAGTTCCGCAAGTGTGAGTTTTGGTTGACTCGGTAGCATTTTTGGGCCATGTAGTATCAGGCGAGGGCATAAAGGTAGATCCTCAGAAAATCGAGGTGGTGAAGAATTGGCCTAGACCAGTAAATCCTTCAGATATTTGGAGTTTCTTAGGACTAGCTGGCTACTATCAAAGATCTTTCGAGGGTTTTTCATCAATTGCATCACCTTTGACCAAGTTGACTTAGAAAAAGGTGAAGTTCCAATGGTCGGAGGCTTGTGATTAAAGCTTCCAAGAGTTGAAAACTCGACTCACTTAAGCTCCAGTGTTGACCCTATTCGAGGGTACTGATGGTTTATTTGTGTATTATGATGCTTCGATAATCGGACTCGGGTGCATGTTGAGCAGCGTGGAAAGGTGATAGCATATGTCTCAAGATAGTTGAAGGTTCATAAGAAAAACTACCCAACCCATGATCTTGAGTTAGCCGTGGTGGTGTTCACGTTGAAGATATGGCGGCATTACTTGTATGGGGTCCATGTGGATGTGTTCACAGACCACAAGAGCTTGCAATATATGTTCACGCAGAAAGATCTCAATCTACTGAAAAGGAGGTGGTTGGAACTACTCAAGGACTACGATATGAGTTTCCTTTACCACCTGGGAAAAGCTAATGTGGTAGCGGACGCACTTAATAGGCTCTCCATGGAGAGTGTGTCCCATGTGGATGAGAGAAAGAAGGAGCTGGTGAGAGATGTCCATTGACTTGCAAGGTTGGGAGTTAGATTGGTCGACTCGACCGATGGCGGGGTTGTTGTGTAAAACATATCAGAATCTTCCTTGGTAACTAATGTGAAAGCTAGACAAGATGAGGATCCAATTTTTATAAAAATGAAAGAAGCCGTTCGAAGTCAGAAGGTGGAGGTCTTCTCCCAAGGGGGAGATGGTATGTTGCGGTACCAGGGTCGTCTATGTGTTCCAGATGTTGATAATTTGAGGTGCCGGATATTGCATGAGGCACATGGATCTAGGTATCCATCCATCCAGGTGCCACCAATATTCATCGTGATTTACGATAAATATATTGATTGGATTGCATGAAGAAGGATATTATAGAACTCGTAACCAAATGCCTGAACTATTCAGAAAGTAATGGTTGAGCATCAGAGGTCGGGAGGCGTACTACAGGATATTAGCATTCCCACTTGGAAGTGGGAAGAGATTTATATGGATTTCATATCAAGCCTACCTCGTACTCGCTGACACTATGATTCCATCTGGGTACATTTCCTATCGGTGAAGACCACAGACTTAACGGATGATTATTCCAAATTGTATATTCGAGAGTTGGTACGACTACATGGAGTGCCCTTGTCTATTATTTCAGATCGAGGTACTCAATTTACCTCCCTGTTTTGGCGGTCTTTTCAGAAAGGGCTTGGGAGTCAGGTTAAGCTCAGCATAGCCTTTCATCCACAAATGGATGGCCAAGCAGAATGAACAATGCAGAATCTCGAGGACATGTTGAGGGCTTGCGTGATGGACTTCAAAGGTAGTTGGGATGATCACTCGCACCTGATAGAGTTTGCTTATAATAACATCTATCACTCCAACATCCAGATGGCATCGTTCGAGGATCTTTATGGCAGAGATGTAGATCGCCCATCAGATGGTTTGAGGTTGGTGAGGCAGCTATGATAGGACCTGATTCAGTTTATGAGGCTATGGTGAAGGTCCAATTGATAAGGGACAGGCTGAAGACCACTCAGAGTCGAAAAAAGTCCTATGCGGATGTGAGGAGGAGAGAGTTGGAGTTCGGGGTAGATGACTGGGTATTTCTAAAGGTATCTCCCATTAAGGGAGTGATGCGGTCTAGGAAGAATGGAAAACTCAGTCCCTGCTATGTTAGTCGCTACTGGATTATTAGTTGGTAAAGTAGCGTACGAGTTGGAATTACCCTCAGAGTTGTCTTCTATGCATTCTGTGTTTCATGTATTACTATTGAAGAAATGTTTGAAAGATCTAGCTTTAGTAGTTTCGGTGGACAGCGTTGTTGTAAAAGATAGCCTTAACTATAAGGAGGTCCAGGTGGAAATATTAGATCGTCAGGTTCAGAAGCTAAGGAATAAGGAAGTAGCTTCAGTTAAAGTCTTATGGAGAAATCAACATGTCGAAGGAGCTACATGGGAAGCCGAAGAGGATATGATGGCTAAATACCCATATTTATTCTCTACCGGCTCAGTTCCGACTTGAGGTATCAGTTTTGCTCTATGACTCCATTTAGTTTTCATGTTCAATTCATGTGTTCAAGTTTATTTTATGTGTATGGATGTGTATGTGAAGCATGAGATCAGTTCAGCTATGTGATATGAATCGGAGATAGTCATTTCGTTAACTTTTGGTTTAAATGATGAGTATGAATTTATGATAATTGCATGTTTCTTTTTTCTGCTTGATTTCAACATTCAAGGACGAATGTTCCAAGGGGGGATATATTGTTGTACCCCTATACGGGATTTAAAAATTTAAAACTGTAGAAAATTGATAAAAATATCACAGAACGAGAGGTGTAATGACTAGTAGTTGGGAACCACGAGCCGTTGTTACCAGTCATGGGTTCAGGAGTCCTGGGAGGTTGTGGAAGCAATGAGCCATCGTTTTGTAGTCGTGGTGAGGTGTGGACCTTAGAATGTGGGAAGGTAACGGGTCACGCAATGACCCGTCGTGAGAAACAACGACTCATTGTCTGCAGTCGTTGTCGGCATGGTCAAATTCCTAGTGGACTTAACGGACGGAGCAATGACCCGTTAGAGAAAACAACGAGACGTTGTGAGACCCGTTGTGAGGGAGTTCAGAAATGTCAAATGGGCAAGCAATGATCGACTCGACGACCCATTGGACCAAAGGACGAGTCGTCCTATCTAGCCGTGGTTTGACTTCCGAAAGCAAGGCCTAAGCAGTGCATATGAGGGGCCATACCACGAGTAGTCGTAACTTCCAACGACTTGTTGGTACGACCCGTTGGACCGACCGGGACAGTTTTCAGGGAAGATTCATTAAGGGAATTTTCGATTTTTCCATGCTATAAGGCCCTAAACTACGTCGTTTCATGTATTTTTCTGAGCATTTTAAAATGGGTTAAGTCCCTATTGCATAGATCATTCTCGATACATGCAAATCAAGAGAAATTTTGAGAGATCAAGTTACTTTCTAAGCTTTTCCTTGTCAATTGTTTCTTAGGCATTCAAGGACTACACATTTTCATCTTACCAAGGTATGTAAGGTTCCAAATGGGTGTTTCCGTTCACACCCATGCTCATTCTCTATTAATTCATGAAAATCTATCAAAAATCCTATGGGGTTTTGATTCAATTTTTGTGAAAATCTAATGATTTCCTAATGGGCCTTTATGATTTATGATTTACATTATATTTTTATAGATTTGATCAGGTTTTACAATTGTTTTACTTACATAAATTATTGATTTCGATTTCTACCAAATTAAGCCTAATTATGCATAATCTATGATGAATCGCTTTATGATATACTTTTAAATTGTGGATATTTACAAACCCATCATGATTTATAATTTGAAATATGAATTTATTTAATTACCCATCATGATTTGAGGATTTACAAGTTATATGTATGATCTACAAGTATGCATGGATTCTATGATTTATGAACTATATTTTGGCCGACTCAAGAGCCTTGATTCATGGCTAGTTCACATATTTACAAGAATTTTTATGATTATCATGCATTAACTATCCCATGAACTCATGCATGTCAACTATGAGCACTATATATGTTTTGGGAGTAGTATCGAACACCGAGTAGGTTTGGGGCCCAGGTTCTGCCCCGGATCTCATAAACTACGTGTCACCGTAGGTACGTTGGGACCTCCTTTGTGACTTTTCCCGGCCCATATGGCCCCCTTCATGGTGATATCACACTTCATTGGTTCTACCCTTGGCAAGGTAAGAACGGCCTCCCGACTAGGTTTACAAGTTGGGCTCCGTGTGTGCTCATATGGGGTATGTCGGTTAAGAGAAGTCTCCCACTGTTCCTCATGATTTATGCATGTTTATGAATATATATATTGGCTCAAGTCATGTTAAATAAATACTTTCTCTTATGACTAAGATTATGATTGTGTTACGAAAGATTTGAAAACCATGAGCCTTATGTTATATTATCATAACTAACTCGAATGACTCAAAGCTAAAACATGAAATTTATAAGAAAAGGTTAACAATGAGTCAAACCTTGCTTTTAGAACATGCATGTGTAAAATAATAACCATGAGTAATGAATATGATAATCTAAATCATATAGACAATGGGAGACTCGTCACTTAACCGACATACCACGATAGAGCTTACGTGGTCCCGACTATCACACTCAAGTGGGCAGAGCCGTTCAAAACCTTGCCAGGGCTAAGGATGCTACCATGATATCGATATCAAGCTCATGGTCCATTAGGGACGGGGATAGCTCACAAGGGAGGTCCCAATAATATAATAGTATCAACCTACGTTGGCACGTAGTTTTGGGGACTCGGGTGATCGACCCTTAGCCCGCTCGGTGCTAGACTCTTCTCCCAAAATATGTAATGCTCTATATCATATATAACGAAGCTAAACATCGTCTATTGATATAGCTCAACAATAGAATCATGCATAAACTCAACATCGTATGAAACCAAGCTCAACATTGTCATTTGACAAAGCTTAATAAGGAAATCATGCATAGAACCAGCATCGTATGAAAACGAAGCTCAATAATAACATACATCACAAATATGAATTCATGCATATGAGAAGCTTTATTTCGAAACATACCACAAGCTCAAAGATAAGTGGGAGCATCTACTCCAAAACCATTTGGAGTAAGCTTACTTTAGAGATATTACATCATCATACTCGATATAAGGGCTTTGCCCAAAACTTAATCATTCTTGAATATACTCAATTCATTATGAAAATAAAATCATGATCATGGGTGGCTATAGAAACATGCTTTTCATCATCAAATCTCATCATCATTCTCTTCTTTCATGAACTTCTCATCCATGGGAATTTAATTTCCTATATTAGTGTAATACCCAGGAAGTGCCTAGGAGTAGGATCTGGAAGCAAAAATGCAAAACTACTGAAAGTTGGGAAAAGTTTTAAGACAAGTGGTAGAACGACTCATGGTAGGTAACCACGAGCCGTTGTTGGCAGTCGTGGTTTCAGGTATTTAGGGGGCAATGGAAGCAATGGTTGATGTAACGAGTCATTGTCAGCAACAATAAGTCATTGTTAGTGGTCGTGGTGAGAGTTGGACTTGAGGTTCAGGGATGCCACAGGTCACCCAATGACCCATTGTGAGGAACCACGGATCGTGGTGAGCAACCGTTGTTAGCTTAGTTAGGTAGTCAGTGTATGTGATGGAATAAGACCACGACTCATGGGTTCTAGTAATGAGTCGTGGTAAGGCTCATCGTTGAAAAAAGTGCCTAGGTTGATGAAGGAAACAACGAGTGACTGGAAAACCTATTGTAGGATTGAACGACCTGTTGTTTAGGTCGTTGTGTGAGCCGAGGTCTAGCCTGGGTAGTGCATAGCAAGAGTAGACACCAGGGGTTGTAGTATCCTCTAACGACCCGTAGGGTCGTCCGTTGTTTGGTCTAGTGAGCAATTTTTCTGCATAATTAGTAAGGGTATTTCCATCATTCCTTCTTCCTAAGGCCCTATACTATGTCGTTTAAGGCTCGTTTTGGAGGATTTTAGTAGGGGAAACCTATCCTAAGTGTATCCCTTCCATGCATGCAAGTTTACAAAATTTAGGAGGTGATCAAGAGCTTTTCTAAAGGGTTTTCTTCCAATTTCCCCTTTGGGCAATCAGTGAGGTGGTAGAATCATGTAATCCAGGTATGCAGGGTTTTCAATGGGTGTCTTCCTTCCACACCCATGCCCAATCTCTATCAAAATATGATAAATTGTCTATGATCAAGTATGGGGCTTCACCCAATTGCATAATTCTTCAATCTCTACACATGGGTATGATTAAATTATATTATATTGATGAATTGAGAAGCTTGGGCAGATTTTAAATTGTTTTCAATCCAAATTATGATTTCTAACTTATGAAATTGAATGCCCATGGATGAGAAGTTCAAGAAAGAAGAGATTGATGTTGAATGCATGATGATGTTGATATTTAATGATGAAATGTATGTTTCTAAAGCTACCCATGATTATGATGTTGTTTTCAAAATAAAATGCATAGATCCTAGTATGTTAAAGCTTTTGGCAATGCCCACATGATGATTTAAAGTGATGGTTTTCCTGACATAAGCTTACCACATTGTTTGAAGTGAAGTTTTCCAATTTTTCATAAATTCTACCTTGTGGTATGACCTAGATAATGCTTTCTCAAGTTATTGCCTAAGCTAACATATATGTTTTCATGGTGATCAATCATAAAAACAACCAACAATCCAGAATGCAAGACTAAAACAACAATCAATAACTTAATTCCAAAATAATTTCATAAAATCACAAT
>JACEIK010004572.1:113123-130746 GCA_018107945.1 Datura stramonium | reverse complement strand
CCAGTCAGGTACACTACCTAAAACTAACTAAGGCTAGTAATGGGGGACATAACGAGTCATTACTGGTGACCACGACTCGTTGCCCCACTCCTCAAGTACACTGTCCCACTCATTAATTTCTCGACCTGGGCCTGACCACGAGTGACTCAATGGGTCGTGGTCAGTGACCACGATTCGTGAAGTCCCTCGTTGGGTAAACTGTCTCCCTTCTTAAAAAAATTCTCAAACCTCCTTCTCATGGATCACCTAAAGAGTCGTTAGGTCACTTAACAACCCGTTAGGTGGGTAGTCCTGTAGTTTTTCTGCGGCTTTTCCAGGTTTCCTGGTTTGAGTCCCGGAATTAGATTTTTGAGTTTCTGGGGCATTACAATATCTTCCCCTTGTAAACATTCATCCTCAAATGTTAGAAAATACACAGAAAAGAAGAGAATAACAATTAAAATCTCCAAATACTGCTCATTCAACTCCAAAACTGTCAGAATAACTACCTCCGTTGGAAAATACATAACTGAACTGAATTTACTTATCATACACACATCCAAAGTCGCAAAAGAAACTAATACACATGAATTGAACTCAACAACTAGATCAGGCCCTAAGGCAAAATTAACATTTCAAGCTACAATAGAGTCGGTAGAGAACAAGCGCGGGTATTTGGCCATCATATCTGCTTTGGCCTCCCACATAGCTCCCTCAACCTGCTGATTTCTCCATAGGACCTTGACTGAAGCTATTTCCTTATTCCTCAAATTACGAACCTGACGGTCAAGGATCTGGACTGGTACCTCCTCATATGAGAGACTATCCTTTATTTCCACGTTGTCCAATGGCACAACTGCAGTTGGATCTCCGATGCACTTCTTCAAAAGTGACACATGGAAAACAGGGTGTACAACTGCTAGTTCTGAATGTAATTCTAGCTCATAGGCTACATTGCCGATACGCCTCAAAATTCTATAAGATCCCACATATCTCGGACGGAGCTTTCCCTTCTTTCAAAACTTGATCACCCCTTTCGTGGGCGAAATTTTCAAGTATACCCAGTCATCAACTGCAAACTCCAACTCTCTTCTCTGCACATCAGCATAAGATTTCTGACGGCTCTGAGCTATTTTCAACCTCTCTCGGATGAGATGAACTTTCTACATTGCCTCGTGAACTGAGTCTGGCCCTATCAAGGTAGCTTCACCAACCTCGAACCACCCTATAGGAGATCTACACCTTCTACCATACAATGCTTCAAATGGGGCCATCTGGATGATATAATGGTAGTTGTTGTTGTACGCAAACTCGATAAGAGGCAAATGGTCATCCCAATTACCCTTAAAATCAATCACACACACTCTTAGCATATCTTCTAGGGTCTGAATGGTATGCTCAGCTTGCCTATCGGTTTGCGGGTGAAAAGCGGTGCTGAGTTTGACCTGAGTGCCTAGTCCCTTCTGAAAGGACTTCCAGAAGTGTGAGGTAAATTGTGTTCCCCTGTCTGAAATGATAGCCAAGGGCACCCCATGGAGTCTGACTACTCTCTGATGTAAAGTTTGGCATAGTCCTCAGCTGGGTCTGTGGTTTTAACTGGGAGGAAGTGTGCTGACTTAGTCATCCGATCTACTACTACCCAAATTGAGTCATGTTGTTGGCGAGTCCGAGGTAGACCCGTAATGAAGTCCATATTTACTTCTTCCTACTTCCATGTGGGTATACTGATGTATTAAGTCATGCCTCCTGATCTTTGATGTTCCACCTTGACTTGTTGGCAGTTCGGGCACTTGGCCACGAATTCAGCAATGTCTCTCTTTATACCATTCCACCAGTAGATATCCCGCAAGTCGTGGTACATTTTAGTAGCACCAGGGTGAATGGAGTATCTCGAGCTGTGTGCCTCAGCCAGTATCCGCTGTCTCAACTCACCAACATCCGGTACACACAACCTTCCCTGGTAACAGAGCACACCATCTCCCCTTTTGGAGAAAGCATCCACCTCCATTCTGAGAACTGCTTCTGTAAGTTTAAGTAGGACTGGATCTTCATCTTGTTTGTACTTAACTTCAACTACCAAGGATGAATCTGACCCACTTCGCACTACCACCCCACCTTCGTCTAGATCCACCAAATGCACCCCTAACTGGGCTAGTCTGTGAATATCCCTTGCTAACTCCTTTTTATCTTCCTCAATATGAGTCGCACTCCCCATAGACCGTCTAGTTAGGGCGTCAGCCACCATATTGGATTTTCCCGAGTGATACAGTACACTCATGTCATAGTCTTTTAGCAACTCCAACCACCTTCTCTGATGTAGATTTAGATCCTTCTGACTCAGTGCATATTGGAGACTCTTATGGTCTGTAAAGACATCTACGTAAGCTCCATATAAGTAATGCCTCCATATCTTTAACGCAAACACCACCACTACCAACTTCAAGTCATGAGTTGGATAATTCTTCTCATGAACTTTGAGCTGTCTGGAGGCTTAGGCTATCACTTTTCCCTGCTGCATCAGAACGCAACCGAGCCCAACCCTAGAAGTATCACAATAATAATCAATCCATCTGTTCCTTCTGGCAAGGTCAGAACTAGAGTAGTAGTGAATCGAGTTTTCAACTCCTGGAAACTCTTCTCACACTCGTCCGACCACTAAAATTTCACCTTTTTCTGAGTGAACTTAGTCAGAGGAGATGCTATAGAGGAGAAACCTTCCACAAACCATCGGTAATAACCCGCCAAACCCAGGAAACTCCTGATTTCAGTAGGAGAGGTAGGTCTGGGCCAATATTTCACGGCTGCTATCTTGTGAGGGTCTACTTGTATTCCTTCACCTGAGACTACATGACCTAAGAAGGCCATGGACTTTAACCAGAATTTGCACTTACTGAACTTGGCGAACAACTGGCAGTCCCTGAATGTCTGCAATGCTAATCTCAGGTGATTTGCATGCTCTTCCTCATTTCTGAAGTATACTAGAATGTCGTCGAAAAATACTATGAAGAACATATCCAGGTACTGCTTGAAGACCCTATTCATCAAATCCATTAAGGTTGTTGGGGCGTTTGTTAGCCCGAAGGACATCACCACAAAGTCGTAGTGACTATACCGAGTTTTGAATTCTGTTTTTGGTATGTCACACTCTCTGACCCTTAATTGATGGTACCCTAACCTGAGGTCGATTTTTTAGAAACAACTAGCTCCCTGAAGTTGGTCAAAAAGGTCATCAATTTTGGGTAGGGGATACCTGTTCTTAAATGTGACCTTGTTCAGCTGACGGTAATCTATGCACATTCTGATGGTACCGTCTTTATTACACACAAATAGTACTGGAGCACCCCAAGAAGAAATGTTGGGTCTGATAAAACCCTTGTCCTGCTCCTTCAACTCTTTAAGCTCAGCTGGAGATATTCTATAAGGAGGGATGGAGATAGGCTGAGTATGGAAGGAGGTCTACTTCGAAATCTATTTCCCGTTCAGGGGGAACCCCGGGAAGATCCTCAGGAAAAACGTCTGGGAACTCGCTGACCACAGGGACTGACTGGAAAGTCGGGGTCTCAAAGTTGGAATCCTTGACCCGAACTAGATGATATATACACCCCTTGGAGATGATTATATGTGCCTTAAGGTAGGAAATAAACCTACCCTTAGGCGCTGAACTGCTACCCATCCATTCTAACATTGGCTCGTTGGAAAATTGAAACTTGACAACTCTAGTTCTGCAATCGACTAAGGCTTAGAAGGAGGGTAACCAATCTATGCCGAGAATAAGGTCAAAGTCGACCATGTCTAACTCTACAAGATCAACTAGAATAACTTTATTCAAGACTGGGACTGGGCAGTTTCTATACACTCGACTGGCTCTAACTGACTCGCAAATGGGGGTGGAGACTGAAAATGGTTATGAGAGGACCTTTGGATTGATGTTGAACTGGACTACTATATAGGGAGTCATGAATGAAATAGTGGCTCCTAAATCTAAGAGGGAATGCACGTCTAGATGGAAGAGACGTAACATACCAGTAACTACGTCAGGTGAACTTTCCTGATCTTGACGGGAAGATAGAGAATAGAAGTGATTTTGGTGTTGACCTCCATCTGTACCTAATGTGTTAGCCTGCTAAGCTGATGAGGTGGTATATTGTGATCTCCCTTTCCCTGCTGACGGCCACTCCCTAAGCCTATGTCCAAGCTGTACACACCCAAAACAACCCTCTCGGCCCTGAAGGCATTCTCCTGGTGATTCCTACCACACATGGGGCAAGCTGGATACCTATTCCCTGTACTGTGAGTCTGAGGCTGAGTGCCAGATGACCCATCCCTTCGATCTTGGCGGGATCGGAAGGTTGGGGCGCTGGCTGAGCTGGGTGTTGGGGCTCTCTGTTGCTGTTGTTGCTACTGCTATTGTTGTGGGCGACTACCACCGCTAGACCTTTGATGGCCGAAATCTAAATGGTCAGTCCTTGCTCGTTTGTTCTTACACTCCATATCCTTCATCTTTTCAGCCTCAATCTGCTGGGCATAGAAAATCAAGGTAGAAAGGTCCATGTCCTTAATCAGCATCGCGGTCCTGCACTCTTTGAGGAACAGATTTGACACCCCACTTACAAACTTCAGCATGCGAACACTTGGCTCAGCTACCATCTCAGGAGCATACTTAGACAGCATAGAAAACTCCAGAGCATACTCCTCCATAGTTCTGTTGCCCTGTCTCAAATTCATAAACTCCGCCATCTTTGCCTCCCTCAGCTCTCGAGGGAAAAACCTATCCAAGAAAGCTATAAGGAACTCCTCCCACTCCACTGGTCCTGCTCTCACTGGCCGCTCCTCTTTCCATTGTTCATACGAGACCTGAGCTACCCCTTTTAACTGGTAGGCAACCAATTCAGCACTCTCAGAAGAGCTAACACCCATAATGCGGGTGATCTTTCTGATCTTATCCACGAACTCCTGGGGATCCTCCCCTACTTTGGATCCCTGAAAAGATGGAGGGTTCATACGGGTGAAGTCCCGCACCATCACAGCCACTGTGTCCCGTTGGTGTTCATCAGTACCACCTGCTATTTCACCTGGTTGGTGACTGTTTGGGCCAGCAATTGGATGGCCACCCGAAATTCAGCGGTAGATATTGAATCATCTTGGGGAGCTACTGGGGCTGGATGGGCAGGCCTTTTGGCGATACCGGCCCTTCTTCTATTTCCACATCGAGGAGGCATGGTTCAGTGAAATGAAACAGAGCATGAGTTAGAATAGAATTTCTGGAATTGAACTTTAACACACGATAAGGAGTATGAACAAAAGTGAGTTTTCCTAATAACATCTTATAGCCTCCTCGTCATAAGTGTGGCATGCTTCACACTCATGAAAAGGACTACTCGATGCGGCTTTCAGACTTTCCGAGGATACTCTAAACTTAGTGCTCTGATACCAAGTTTTTCATGCCCCCAGCCTACACCCTGGACATAATATGGTACTTGAAGCAATAAGTGACCCCAAGTCAACCCCTGGTACATGCATAGCGGAATCTTTGAATTAACAACATAAAAGCATTTCAGAAAATGAAACTAAAAGAAAACATAAAATTTACATATCTGAAATCTGAATGTACTCTATGTCTGAAAGTTTTCAAACTGATGAGTTACTGGGATAAGCCCCCAGCTAAATTTAAGTCTAAATAAAACTGTAAGATAATGAAATAAGTCCCTCGAATGGTGAGGACTCACACTTCAACTGCGACTGAGGAGGATCTGAAACGTGGCTGCTAACACTGCTGAATATGGGAACCTGCAGCTGTATCATAAAATGATACAGCATAAAAGTATGCGTCAGTACTTTGAATGTACTGAGTAAGTGGGAGGAAACATAACTGAAGTACAAAGTCTAAACTGAAACGACATGTAATGACCCTAACAAGCAAACTTATCTGAGCTACTGATATATACAAATACTGAAAATATATATATATATATATATACTAAAATAGTCGAAGATGACCCTGTCTGAATTATAAGACATACCCTAAGTTTGTGATACTGTACTAAACTGAGATATCTGATAGAGCTGAACTGAACTTCATTGCCTACAGTGAGACTAAAGCGGCAAGTGGTAAAGTCTATAGCAGACATATAACCGTGAGCTAGAGCGTGGAGTCCGATGCTTATACACCCCAGCTGTAGGACCCAATATACCTTTCTAGGATATCCAAGGCATGAACTGGGTGATGCAAAAGTCTGGAACCAAAGAGGCCAAGCCATGCTGGCAACCTACGGTGGCAACGAAGGTTAAGGAACACACAGGTGTCTTTGAAACCTGGCCGCTCGGTGCTAGTTCTACTCTCACTGGAAACCTATACTTAACTACTAAGCTGATAGCTCAGAGGTAAGTCTAGACTAGTCAGGAACATATAACAGAAAGTACCTCGAGAGTCTTATCAGACTAGATTCTGAAACTGGAGTTCTAGATTGGTAGAGCTGCTTATTTGGAAAGCGTCGTAACCGTCTAAGAACAATGCATGCCAAGCTAAGGCGGGGTCCCTAGGAGCTGGTGAGCTATATATATATCCAAAATTTCATGACCGCCTAATGAACCATTATACCGGATTCTAAGTCTAATTCTGATAACTGGGAAACACCACTGACACCTCGGGGAAAAGATTTGAAGTCAAGGCGTCGATTTGACACTTTACGAATAGTTACGAAGAGGTTCTATGTTCTAATTGAACCAAACTACTAAGCAACTAATAGAACTCAACTAATTCCAACAACACGGGAAATTTCACAATATAGCGAAATTTCAAAAATTAAAGGAATCTCATCGAAGGCAAAAATGTTATCATCAATGGAATAATTTCTCAATATATATGTAAATAATAAAATTACTAGGAAATTCAACCCAAGCATACTTTACTAACTAGACAATTTAATACACAAGCGATCTTTACTCGAGAACTTAGGGTTGTAAATCACTTGGCAAAGAACATCAACAATTTACGGCAAGAACATCAACAATTTACTTAAGAACTGATGAAGATCGTATGAATAATAAACATGGATAATAACCCAATTGAAATTAATGAAAACCAACATGAAAAATCTTTTTCATATTAGAAAATCTCAAGGCTAAACTGATAGGGAAATTATGGGAGGATTTTGGGGGACACAAGGGAAGGATAATTCCCTTGTTGAATTTTCACATACCTGACTAAAATTCTCCGGGAGAAAAAGACTTGAACTGCTGCGATGGTGAATACCCCTAAGCTTTCTTGAAGGGTTCTTGAGAGGAGAGCTTACGGTGATTTTCTAAAAATTGAGAGTGGGAATAAGGAATGAACCATTTTTCCCCACTAAAAGGTCTAAAATTATTGCTAAAAATATGTAGCTTAAAGCTTTGGAGAGTATAAAATTACTAAATAGCCCTTATAAATTCGCTGGGAAAAACTGCCAGGTGACCTACCGGGTCGTGGTGACTGATCATGACTCGTGGTCACTCCCATCAAGTACACTGCCTAAAACTGACTAAGGATGGTAACGGGGGACATAACGAGTTGTTACTGGTGACCACGACTCGTTTCCCCTACCCGTCAAGTACACTTTCCCACTCATTAATTTCTCGACCCAGGCCTGACCACGAGTGATTCAACGGGTCGTGGTCAGTGACCACGACTCGTGAAGTCCTTCGTTCGGTAAACTATCTCCCTTCTTAAATAAAATTCTCAAACCTCCTTCTCACGTCTCACCTAACGAGTCGTTGGGTCACTTAACGACCCATTAGATGGGTCATCCTGTAGTTTTTCTGCAGCTTTTCCAGGTTTCCTGATTTGAGTCCCAAAATTAGATTTTTGAGTTTTCGAGGCATTACAGGAAGCTATGCGAGAGTTATTGGGTGGGTTTCCCAAACCTCCCAAGGAGATGCATCCTCTAGTGCAGTTGATGTGAACCTCGAGGGCTTACAGGGAGCAGTTGCCTCATCATCCCAGGCCCATGTTGAGCTACGGGAGGATCTAGAGAAGGAGAAGAAGACAAGATGATTCCGGACTAGCTTTTTGTCCGCATGCGGAAAGGGGTGAAGAATATCTACCGCACCCTCCTTCTAGGCCCCAGGGTTCCTCGGTTGTACCCGAGCAATATCCCAGAGTACACCTGCCTCAGTAGAGATGACGATGAGGAGGCTAGTGACCTAAGCAATGACAACAATGAAGCCTCCAGCTAGTCGGGGTCACAATATATTTTCCTCCCGTTGTCCCCCTTTAGCTTAGATACTTTTTTACTCTCGAAGGGCCAAATGCCGAATAATTTCTCTTTTTGCTCGTTGTTGAATGATTTTCCATTTTTCTCTATTTTTGGGGTACAGGTGCCCATTGGGACATTCGAATGATGATGGCCATGTTTGGGTCCCATGTTTATATAAATTGCAGTTCTCATATACACATATGCTCGATTCACCACTTTTGACATAACTGAAAAAAATTTCAAAATAGAGGGGATTGAATTCTATTTAGTAGTCGTCCGCTATAGTGGTCACTTTTCCGTTGTAGTGAACCCGCTATGATGGTCCACTTCTCGTTGTAGCGAGTCTACTGTGGAGAGACATACCTTGCTTCAGTGAAACTAGCTAAGCAGAACACAACAAAGGATATTCGTCCCTCCGATCAGTATTGACCTCCCTTTTCCACCACTATTATACTTCATTATCACTAACATTTCATACTTTATCATCAATTCACACGTCAACATGTTTATATTGAAATATAGAAATTAAGCCCATTGAGATACCAATTGGAATTTTTCAAATACCAATTGGACTAAATCCAGGCAGATAACACACTCAAACAACAGGATAGGAAAGAAATAAAGCAAAACTTCCTAGATTCCTTGTAGCCTTCCAAGATTAAATGTGGACACCTAAACACCAATTTGCAGGAGTCTACTAGATGTTGCTCTTGTACTTGTAAAACCGATAACCTAGACACTCTAATACCAACATTTCATGATCCAAATAGGTGAATCGTGCAGGCACCTACATCGACTCTAACTTGATAGGTGAAATCCTTTTTGAACATCACATAAAAATATTAAAATTTCTCATTTATTTACATAAATCAACAATGTTAAATTTTACAATAAAAATCTCTCAAAACCCATGACTCTT
Source organism: Datura stramonium (assembly GCA_018107945.1). Lineage (NCBI taxonomy): Eukaryota > Viridiplantae > Streptophyta > Magnoliopsida > Solanales > Solanaceae > Datura > Datura stramonium. The sequence continues at coordinate 121,617 of JACEIK010004572.1, read as the reverse complement.
CCAAGGTGTTATACTCCGGAAGCCCAAAGATCAGACACAGGAGTTGAAATGGAGAAAAATTTAAAAACAAGCATCAAGCACAGAACGGGTTGTGGGTGACCTGTGAGAGCAACCTGCAAGTTGTGATGTGACTCGTGGGGAGGCCCAGGTGATGAGCTTGAAATTTGGGAAATTCGATCCCCACAGATGTGACCATGAGTCGTGATCAGGTCCCACAACTCGTTAGATCAGTCATGGGGAGTGATGAGTGAGAAAAGAGAAGGAAGGAGGCAGTGTACCTAACTGAAGGACCCCATGAGTCGTGGTTAGTCACCACGATTCGTGGGGAGGTTTGTGAGCAGCATGGTGAAGTAAAATAAAAATCCATGGCAGTGTACGTGACGGGTGGTGACCACGATTCGTGGTCACCAGCAACGAATTTTGATGTCAATCGTGATGAGCCCAGATGACCTGATAAGCAACGTACTTGACTGATGATGCCACGAATCGTGGCCCAAGGTGAAGAGTCGTTAGGTCCCTCGTGGGGATTATCTGGTAGTTATTTTCTACGAATTTAGTAAGGGTTTTTCGATAATTTCTAAGATCCTAAGGCCTAAACTACGTTGTTTTAAGTTATTAATGATGTCTTTTAAGAGGGTTAAGTTCATTTTAGGTCATATTCATTCATGCATGCAAAGATAGAAGGTTAGAGAGGGTGAATAAGCTTGTTCTTCTTCAAATTATTTTTAATTCCTCATGGGCAATTAGAGAAGTGTAAGAATCAGCCTTAATCAGGTATGTAGGGTTATGAATAGGTGAATCCTTCACACCCATGCCCAATTCCTCTCTAAATCATGAGTTTCCTATGTTTAATCAATGGGGTTTTAACCCAAATGCATGAAGTTCCTAATTCTCTACATGGGTATGATTTAAATATGTTTCTCCTAATGAATTATGAATCATGGGAAAGTTTTATAATATTTTGAATCAAAACCATGTTTCAAGTTTTATGAATTAAAAAGCCCATTGATGAGAAGTTCATGAAAGAAGATATTTGTGATGAATGTATGATTATGACGAGATGTTATGATGAAATGCACGTTTTTAAGCTACCCATGTTTATGTTTTCGATATGAATCGAGTATTTCCAAGCATGAGAAAGTATGGGCAATGCCCATATGTTCAAGTATGATTTATGATTTCTCGAACTTAGCTTACCACATGGTTTTGGAGCGAGGACTCCCAATTATCTTTCAGCTTGTGGTATGATTTGAGTTAAAGCTTCTCATATGCATGATTTCATATTTGATATGTATTTGATTATTGAGCTTCGTCAATTGACGATGTTAAGCTTTGTTGAAAAATAATGGAGAGCATATGCATGTTTTTGGGAGTAGTGTCTAGCACCGAGTAGGCTAAGGGTCGGTCACGCTATGCCTAAGAACTACGCGCCAACGTAGGTTTATATTATTATATATATTACTTCGGGACCTCTCTTGTGACCTATCCCCTGTCCTATTGGGCCATGAGCTTGATATCAATATCATGGTATCGTCCCTAGCCCTGGCAAGGCTTTGGACGGCTCTACCCACTTGAGTATGATAGTTGGGACCACATAAGCTCTATCATGGTATGTCGGTTAAAAGGCGAGTCTCCCATTATTCTCCTGATTTCAGTTATGCATGTTCATTAATCATGAGATTTATACATATATATATGTTCTAAAGCAGGTTTGACTCAATGTTCAGTTTTACTCATGACTATCAGATTTCAGCTTTGAGTCAATTGATTTAGTTGTGATGTTATGTAATGTTATGATGAGATCATAATTTCAGAAAGAGTGCATGCAAGCCCTACTCTCAGATCCTTATTGTTTATGTTTTACATTATGCATGTCTTTAAATTATTTTACTTATTTAAGCGGTTTTACTTATCTTGCATACTTGGTACATTCCATGTACTGACCGCATACTCTATATTGTATCATTTCATGATACAAGACCTGGCTCTCAGGCTCAGCCCCTTTCATAGTCAGTCTTCAGAGTTAGCATCGTACGTTGTTGGTGAGTCCTCATCTCCCGAGGACTAGACTTATTCAAATTTTCTTTATGTATTTTTAGTTTCAGCTTTATTGAGTTAGTTGGGGTCTTGTCCCATCAACTCATCATGTTTAGAGGCTTTTCAGACAAAGGATGTATTCAGCTTCAAATTGTATATTATGATGTTATGTTTAATTTAGACTTCCGCTATGATTATCTTGTTGATTCTTCAGTTTCATTAGTTGAGTTAGATGTATATTCATGCCATGGGTAGACTTGGAGTTTCTCGGGGTTCTTTGTCCCGTGTTGCAATTCGGGCCTCCGTTCGGGTAGTGAAACAAGGTCTATTCTAGACAAGTACAAAAGCTATACTTGGAATACTGAAAAATAAAATGGCATATCGCCTGCGGAAGAAATGCGGAAGCTGATGCTGAATATGCCGCATCAATCGTAAACTTCAAACCTGCCACAACCTACATCCAAAAAGGTATAGCAAGAGTAGTATCAGTATACCACACGTACTAGTAGGCCTCATTGGTCGACTACAATTAATTTATGTAGAAGCATAAAATTAATGGGCAATCAATAATTCAGTTTTTAAACAACCATTCAACAATTTATCAAGAAAATTTTCTTACTCTCCATTACCCCATTTATTTAATAATACATCCATATTTCTTTATCCAATATAGCCACAAGGGCTGGCCTGAACATTTCTTAGGACTTGATGTAGCCATAACTTAATTGTTGTCGCAGTCTCACCGTAGCGAGAATTCTATCAGTGTAGTGGTACTTCTCTAGGAAGTAAATCAACTTCGCTGGCAACCTTACTTCTTTAGACACCTTATCAATTACACAAGGTCTAACATCCCATAAAACTGTAGCAATCTACACCTAATTAAATATACACTTCACCACTTTTTATCTTATCACAGTTATTCAATTTATTCCCCATATTTATGAAACATTCTCATAGTCAGGATCAATCCAGCAACAATACATAAATCATGTTTACCCAATGATGGTGGACGCAACATTAACTCATAAACAACCAATTTCATCGAACACCAAGAATTACAATACAACCAAGATACAATTATGCATCAAATCACATGCACACTAAACCCACGGTAATTAGACCTTTCATCATTAATTTCATCTCATCAAATATCTGACATACATTAATGTCATACTTGCCACTAAATTCTGTCACACAGTCGTATCTAAATCATAACAGACATGTACTGATCTCTATCTCATAGCCATATGTATATCATGACATACCTGTACTGATCTCTGTCACAATATTATCATCGATGATGTACCGGGCACACGCCTCCATCAAATCATTGTATACACATTCTAGAGGGCCTTATATTTTCTATTCCGATCATGACCTGCAAGGGACTCTAGAAATCTATATATTGTACACCCATCCGTATGAATACCATATCATATCTGTCTGTGTATTCATACCATATTGCTCACCCGAATGCTCACCTCGGACACGAGCCACTCAGATTCAAGTTCTCATACACACACTAATCCACTCATCCGGATGCTCGCCTCAGACATGAGCCTCTCATCTCAGGATAAGAACTAATTATCCAACTTTCATCAAGATATCTAATATGCTTATCAATCTATAACCTCATATGACAACTCAGGGGGATATGTCAACCAACATTCATTAACATAACTTATTGTGCATTTCATTCAGTACACTCATAGGACAATTCAGAAAGATATATAAATCAATAATCATCAGCATAATTCAATATGTTATTAATTTAACCAACACACATGACTCCTCGTAAGTATACATTGATACAATTGCACTTAATTTTTACAAAAACAAAACACATTTATTCATCTTGGGGTCCATTCACAGAACGCAACTAAATCATCATTACCTCCATCACAATCAACATACGAAGATCAAATAATCATATTATCAATCAACACAGATATACATCAATATATAAAGTCTAACTCCTCATAACCATAACCCGCTATGTTCTAGTTATTTATTAATTAATCAAGTCTCGCGTCATCTACCACAATATTAAAACACACAAGGAACCTTCACAATTTATCGATTCAACCTTCCTACCCTCTTACATAAGGATCTATCACAAAAGCATGTTCTTTTAGTATTGATCAAAATATTAATCGTATTAGTCCTCATTTCAAGTTAACTTACTTGGGCCTATCATCGTCCCTTTAACATATTCATTCACAAGAAAAAGTCGTTAACGCACAATAATTATTTCAACACAATCCATATTTAGTTACTCGGCCTTACTACTATAGTTTCTCACAAATACTCGTTCTTCCCTTACCTCGAATTCATTTTAAGCTAGTTAATTTATACTAACAACCTTACATTTTCAATCATAATGATTAAATTGCAACATTAAGCTCAATAATCAAACTAGGTCTGATCACCTTACTTTTTCCCTTTATTTATACTATTACGATCATTATCCCAAGATTATATCATCAAGATTATACCACTTAAATATTCAATCAAGAGCAACTAAAATCATATGTCATCAAAACTTGTAATCGAGAACATCACCTCAAGGGTGTTTTATCAAGGACATCACATCAAGAGTACTTTATCAAGAATATTATATCAAGAGTACACACCATTATTAGCTATCAACTATGTTTCACTTATCCACATGTTTTATAGTTAGGATTAATCTTCCACTTTTATAGTTACTTCATTACAAGTCTTTCATCACTTCATCACATTTTAGATCTCTCTACCCGCATCAATTGTACATTAATAGTAAAGATGTATACGATTCACTAATTACAGTCTAATACAAGGGTAAGTCGTAACCTATCTGAATTGAAAATTTGGAATATGCAGCTACTCCGCAAGAGTTTTATCTTTTATCGATACCTTCGAAAGTTCAAAATCTAGAAATAAGATATTAAGGAATTAATCAATAGGCTACTTCTTCAATTCAAGGGTTTGGAAAATCAACTACTCCATTCTACCCGTTTTCTACGATCTAATTCGATAATCAAAGGTTAAATTATCATAACCCAAATCTATAATGATCATTCCAACCTATTTCATGGAGTTTTTACTCCTCTAATCCTCTTAAAGTATTTTTAAGGTTAAGAGTTTCAAATTCACAGAATTCTAGGTCTCAAACTATCACCAAGATAATTTTTTATAGTTACATTTACCCTAGAAAGTGTTAATTTTACCACTTTTAGGACTAGAAATCAACACACAATCATTTCCATAAACCTCGCCCTAGTTTTCACAAACCTAGGGTTCTTAGCTAGGAATTTAGCATTAAAACTATCATTGATTCTGGTTGTTAGGGAATCAAATGAGGTCAAAAAAATAGCTAGAACTCATACCTTGGGAAGGAGAAACTGATAAGCTCTTAGAAAATCACTCTTTTGCTCTCAAGTTCATGCCTCAAAATAATGGGATGACAAAATCTGAAATTCTGACTTAAACTGACTTTCTGCCTCTTGTTGTCCACTATAGCGGTACTCTTTTGCTACAGAGGTCCCCCGCTACAGTGAAGGATCATTCTCCAAGGCGGTCCAGCCGCCTAAGATTTTGAATCAACTCATCTAGTCAATTAATAAAACAATCTCTTATTCTGAATAAAAAAATAAGCTAGACACGTTAAATTTTGAATCCTTATGCCAATGTCATCGAGGCTATATAACAATATAATGGGTCGTTACATAACAGTTAATAAAAATTTACTTAATGCTTTCACATTAGATTCTTCAACCTCTCATGGATTTTTTAAATGAATTACTAAAAATCACTATTTTTTATTGAAATTTCTCATTGAAAAATATTAAGTGGCTATTTTTTTTTGGATATCTTGATTGAATTAGTGAGAAAAAAATAGTGTTTTCAAATAAAAAAATCATGAAACTTTTCACCATTTTAATAATATTTTAAAATACTGCTTTGGTGTGTGTCATACAGTGATACAATACTCTTTTGTTTCATATTTAATGGTATTTTACCTTTTCATTTCGGTAGAAATAAGTGGTGTTTAATTGGACAAAGGGTGTTGCTCGGATGGTAAGTACCTTTCACCTTCAACCTAAAGGTTATGGGTTTGAATCACCAGGGGAGAAAAAGGGGTAGGAGCTCCTGCGGAGGGATAAAAGAAATTTAAAAAGAATTAATTATTCTTTTGCAGATTTACCCTTATTTAAATGAGTGAATTTTTATGTAATCAAGAATCTATGTTAAAATATTATCCATTCTCTTTTAATTATTCACAATAAAGTTTATACTTTCTTAATAAATGAAGTGCATATTTTACTATAAAAATCATGATTATTAGCATTTCAAAAGATATTGAATAATGATTGTCATGATACTAGCTTGATTAATTGGTTAATTAGTTCGACATAAAAGATATAAAAGATAAATCCTCAAAAATTCAAGATATTAAAAATGTAAGCTACTTAAATTAACTACTCAACACATGTCAAAGGAAAAGGAAAAAATTACTCCTGCAATTATTTGACGTCCATCAATTTCATCATCCGTGTTGAACTTGGCTTTCCTCCTACAAAATGCATGAATAAAAATACTTTAATAACATTGTAATGTAAAGAAAAAGAACAATCGATCAGTAATTGTAAATTTACTTATTAAAGAAGTGAAGAATTACTCAATTAACTATACATTTTATTAACAAATTGCATAAATTAGCAAAGTTTCAACTTTCACATACCGTTTGTTTGGATTGTTGTTATCTACAGAGTTCCATCCTTGATCGACAAACATGTCTTGTTCTACTCTCAATGTAATACTGCAAATTTTTTTTATATATATAACAAAATTTAATAATCATAACATCATGAATATTTTAACCAATTCAACAATTAATGATATAATCTGAGAAATATATACAAATATTGTATATCAAATAATAATAATTGAAAAAAATAAAAGATTTTTAATTGATTTCAATAATCTAATAGTGATGCAAGATGTATCAAAACTTCTGATTCTACTCTAAAATCAAACTCTTCATGATTATAATACTAAATAAAAATTGGTGCATTTAAAAGTTAAAACATATCTCCAAGATTAGCAATCTAATTGAACATTTTATGACAAGTAGAGAATATTAATTATTAATTTACCATATCTTTGTGGCCACAACTGCTTTTTTTCTCTAACACAAATTTTATTTATCCAGCCATCCGATAAGATGAAATCTTTAGCATTAGTTCTCTGACATTTGCATTGTTTTTTCTCTAATTTGCTCTTGTGGAGGATTAGTAGCCCATCTATGAGCCCTCCTAAGATTAGTTCTTCTTTCCACCAATGACTCATTAATAGATTCAGTAGCAGGAGCTTTTGTTTTTTCCTTTATAACCTCATCATCATTTTTAGAGTCTTGATAATTTATCTCATTTTTTTGGTCTATATCATTTTCTTGTTTGACCACATCATCATCATCACTAATTTTTTTATGATGTTTTTGTTTATTTAAAGCAAATTGATCAACATCAGTCTTCAAATCTATGGCACCTCCATCCACTTCTTGATCCTTTTCTTATATGACGATTTTTTGAGTATCAGGACTAGATTTTTTCTGCTCGTCTTGATCATTCATAAGAATTAACTTGTTATCATCAACTTTGTGAATTTGATCAGTTGAAATCTTGTGATGATTCCATTCATATCACCATCAATAAGTAGTTCAAGTTCATCGAATATATCATCATAGTTATCCATCATTTTGTAATTAGCTACATGAATAAAAGGTCAAGAAGAAAATAAAAAAGAGAGTAGAAAAAATAGAGAAAATTTTTTCGATACAAACTGAAGATATGAAAGAGCGGTTTTGTGGAGTTTTTGAATAGATATGAGATGATGACACCGTTACTTTTTTACTTCTGTCCAAAATAATCAATGTATGGCTCTTCTATTTAATCATGTAAGTGTACCTCAATTTTATTTTCTTTTTTAAATTATACTCCTTTTTAAAACTTTTATTAAATTATTTTAAGATTAAGAAGACCATGGATTAACAATTAAGATAAAGTCTCTTATTATTATCTTGCATATTGAGAAGATTCATCATACATTTTTTTTCTACTATATTTGCAATGCAATGAAGATTGTGGAGATTAATATTTTTTTACCAAGGAGTGTTTTTTGTGTCTAAATCTTTTGTGTCGTTACTAAATCTAAAACACGGAAAGTTGATAGAAAGAGTTCATTGTGATACGCATTCTGACTGTTAAATACATTATTATGGTTATGTTGATTTTTATCGTTTAATTATTGATTAAAAAACTAGCTAAATCATCACGTTTACTTGTCATTTTGTTAAATAACCTAATTTGAAAGGTGATAATTATAGTAATAAACTATGGATGATATTTTTATGTTTATCAATTTAAGGGATTTCAAAAATTGCATTTCATTAAAAATATAAAAATAAGAATAATAA
>JACEIK010004572.1:88223-99602 GCA_018107945.1 Datura stramonium | reverse complement strand
ATCTTTCCCCGGGCCTTTTTCTAGCATGTATGACATTCTAAAACTCTTAACCAACATGTGAATAGGCCATCTACATGTCAAGAATTTACGGGGTGTAACACTAAAGGACCACGATATACTAATATTGAGGGCACATAACTGATGTTCTAAGACTAGTCATCCCTGCTTTCTACTAACAAGAGGCCGGAGAGTCTAAAGAACCATATACATATTGATCATACTGAATCCATGAGAATCTAGCTAGGGCTACTTTCTACTAACAAGAGGCCTGAGAGTACAGGGAATCATAAACATGCTAATCATACCAAATCCATGAAAAATTACAAGTCCAAATCATAGAGTAAATCATATGTACTGAATTTATGGTAAAATCATATATCTCAAATGGACCATATTTTCGAAAAAAACTAATTCACGGGCTGAACTTAGGGAAATCATGCTAATATCTAACCATGGGAATTCATCATGCAATTAAGAGTGAATTCATGAACATCATGTTCTATTTATCATGAGGACCTTGAAAATCATGGAAGACATGAGAGAAAACACTCATATAGTGGAAACCCTAACACATGCTTTTGTAGGGAATCAAAGTAGCTAGGGTTTTGAGCATAAATTAGGACAGGAGGATGAAAGAAGATCCTTGTTGAAGTTCCACGTACCTAGATTGAAGAAATCTCCTACTAGAACATGAATTTTGAAGCCCTTGGAGAGGAATCCTAGGTGTTCTTGAGCTTTAGAGGAAGAGAGAAGAAGAACTCTACGAATGATTTTAGAAGAATGAAAGTTTGGGATAGGAAAAATCCTTTTAATTCATTCCTTAGAATAACCACAATGACCTCTCTTGGGAATTATAAGCATAGAAAAATTACTAAAATACACCTAGAGATTCACTTTAAAAACCTACCCGCCAGATGCAACGAGTCCTTCAACGAGTCATTTTCTGATCTGACGACTCATTGAATGCACCTATTACTCCTGGAGTGCTTTTGGTACTCTTTTGCTTCCCCAAACAACAACTAGACAGGACGAGTTGTTACTTGCAACAATGACTCATCATTTCTCTTGTCGTCACCACTCCCTCCCTAGCACAGTTCCTGAATTCCTTTCAATGGATCGATACCACGGGTCGTCACTCGCCACCACAGGTCATTGCACTCTTCTATTTTTACTGAATCAGATTTGAACCCTTTCTGAACTCCATTCCATGACCACTTATGTCGACCCATTACATGAGATAACAAGTCGTCACCTGACTTACATCAGGATTTCATGTGCTTACTTATATTGCTTTTGGTTTTCGTATCATGGATCTTGGTTCACACTTATGGCATTTCCACATTGTTTTGCTGGGAATGTTGACTGAGGATCTACAACAAGGCACACGATGGGTTGTTTTTCCTCATAATGACTCGTTACTTTTTCTTGTGGTTACAAAATTTCGGTTGCACCCTTTCTAAAACACCTCCAAAGGCTCTTCCTAATGACCCGTTACATGGACCAATGAGTCATCCTTTAACTCGTTTGTTCTACGTAAAATTTTCACCAACTTAAGACTTCCTCAGGATTGGCGACTTAATGACCCGTCAGACCAAACGACGACTCATCATATGAGTCATTATGTTGTACTTATTGCTAGTTCCCTGTTGAATTCCATTATAACTCTGGGGTCTGGTCTTGGCAACTTTTCTGGGGTATTACAATATCTCCCCTTTGGGAACATTTTTCCTCGATGTGGACTAGCTAAGCTTAAAAGCTAGGGAAAGAGCTGCAATCCCAAGAACTGAATACTATATGCTGAGTGCTGAGGGAGTTTCTGACTCCGAATTGAATTTCATGACTGAACTGGAATCATGATTCATGCATGCATGCTAAGACATGAGAGGAACTGAAGGACATAAGACTGACATGGAACTAAGAAAAAGTACCGAGGAGGGACTATTTCTCCAAACTAAAATTGAGCTGGTAAGGATGGAGTTATAACTCCTGAAACTACTTTCTGACATATGAATAGATGACATGCTAACTAATTTGACAGGGAGTAAGACTTATCTAAATTCAACTTTCCAAGTAGTCCCTTCCACTGGCTGATTGCTCTATAAAACCTATACTGAGACCGCCTCCTTGTTTCCCCCAATTTATGAACTTGCTGGTCCAGGATTTCAACTGGAACCTCCTCCTATAGAGTCTTCCATTCCCATCACCGCTTAGTCACCCTAACATCTCATCTCCTCATATAAGAACCCCATGCAACTGCACCCACCTCTCGAATGCCAACACACAATGCAAGCCTATTGCTACACTCATCTTTATGGCTCCATTGTAGCTTACACTATCGCAAAAGCTCTTTCAAATCCCTAACATGACTAACAACTGCACTCCATGAACTTCTACCTACTAAGAATCTAAAGCATGCATGGGGAGTCAATTCAGGACATATCCATTGCAGCCATCATTTCTATTATGGAAGAACATACATAACCCTGAAAGTAAGGAGATCGTAAGCATGAATCATTCGAGAAATATAAATTGAGCACATATATGAAGTAGCAGGTTCATATGAGCCATTAAGGCACTGTCACGACCCAAATGGCCGTGATTGGCACCCACACTAACCCCCCTGTGGGCGAACCAATAATTCCCAACAATTATCCTGACATCAATCATTCAGAAAGAAATAACACTTTATAATAAAATGAAATGACATATCAAAAATGATAACAATCATCTAAAACAAACAATATTCTCAAGATTCTATTGTTATTGCACCAGACATCTACATACAAAACTAGGAATGATAAGTCTAGAAATTAAAAGAACTAAAGTGTCAGGAGGAGAGACATCTTTAATTGAGGAGTGAGACTGCCCATCTTGCAATCGCTCACCTTTCAAGTGAAACTATTGCTGCTTCATAGGTGAGATCGAGAGGAGCTTCCTAAATCAAATTCTGAACTCAGAAAAGAAGTGCAGGAGTAGCGTCAGTACGAAACAGATACTGGCAGACATCATTAGTCGACCTTACATAATAACGTATAAGCAATGCAACAACAATATAAGACCAATCCAAAATATCATACATACATACAGTACACATTTCCAGAACATTAGCTCTACACAGGTGACAACCAGTCAGTTCACTGAATTAGGCCTTTCGCTGCAGCGGTCACTTGACCGCCGCCGCAGTCTCGCCATAGCGGAAGAAGTCCCTTTACAACGGTACTGCCCTGGGCAGTAGCTCGACTTAGCTGCACCTTCATCATTTCACTAGCTTTTAACAATTCACACATTCTTGTTCTTATTCAAAATATAAATATAAGTTATTGACATCGATTCACAACTATTACATAATCACATGCGATATAAAGTGAATAATAATAAGATAGAACAACTCAACATCAAATATGTGCTTAACCATATCACATATCAAGTTTTTTCCACTTTTCCACATTTAGGTAACAATCACATGATCACAAGTTCAACTCAACCACATAGCATTTACTCATTCCAAATCTTTAACACATTTACATCTACATCATAAAATAAAACAAATGGTAACATTTCAGGCACATGCCTCCGCTATATCACCATAAACACTCCGCCATCAACATCAATATACACACATGCTAGAGTCTTATTTCTACCCTTCAAGTCATGACCTGCAGGGAACTCTAGAAATACATGTACTGTATTGGCATGGTACCTGCTCCTACTCATATGCTCATCCATATTCCCCCCTCGTACACGAGCCACTCAACCAATATTGCTCGCCCGAATGCTCCCTTCAGGCACGAGCCTCTCATCTCAGGATATTCTTGTTGTCCTTAACCATTCTCAAAGAAATTAAAACATAGTAGGGTTCGTTATTAATACATTCAGGGGTTTACAATCTACCTTCCTCAATCGAATAAATAACAAATCATTAATCACTTCAATCACAATGCAAAAGGAACACACTTAATAACTCAACATAGTTCCACATTGGTTCGGTGCCCACATCAAGTCAAATTTACTTCAACAGTTTAATTCAACGGGAAATTCATCATAACAAGTGATGTCCATAGACCAATCAACACCGTTTTGATTTCACATATATACATGCCATTATATAAAGTCTAACTCCTCTAAACCATAACCTACCTCAAATTGGGAGGGTTCGGACGAAAATCGCCTTGCTAGAGCCTTTCCCTTCCTTAGTGCTTCTGAATGTGCAAAGTCTAACAAGAACATGATAGAATTCAGTAATCTACCACCCATAAAAGGGTCTTAGAAACTCAAAACATTCCCTTCAGGGCATTTTTAAGAGTAAAACCCCAATCTCACCTAGTTCTATGTCTCAATTCTCGCATAACCCACATTCTTTAACAATTAAATCTTAGGCAATGATCATTACCCCTTATAAACTTATAATCAAACCACCCCATTAATCCCCATGATCCATCCCCAGTCTATCAACCTAAAATTTCTTAGCTTAGAAAAACACCATTAGAGGTTCTCCTTGAATCCTAATGTTAACATGATCCATCATGGAGATAGAAATTCAAGAGACTTGCCTTAGGGAAGAAACTCAACTACTCTGGAGGATAAAATCGCCTTCAGACCATAAACCTTCATGTGTTGGATATTATGGGGTATAACCCCAGAAATCCCACTTAAATCCACTTTTTGAATTCCGTCGTCCACTGCAGCTAAAATATTTTCACTGCAGCGGACCCGCTATGGCGACCAGAAAATCGCTACAAAAAATCTGACGATTATTTTTTTGGTTCGTTATGGTAGGACTCCAACTGTCACCACGGTCTCGCTGCGGCAGAAATTCTACTGCTGCAATGGTCTTCCGAAATAAGAAGCTCCACAAAATCATCAATTTACACTAGATCAATCCACAATATTGCTCTAACTATTGTCTAGCCTCATTTAGAGTGTTCTAAGTCATTTTCCCCATGTAATGATATATGGGTGGTTAAAAGAATATTCTAAGGACTACGTTCATAGATCTGAGCATACTGGGAGGCATGAGTTTACATACGTAATCGGTTTCATAACATAAGGTTGAGATTTATGGAATCATGGAGTGAGACTTGGATTGATGTCTATAGCGGTTACCTATCGTTCTATAAATCTAAACATAGGCATGAGTAAAGTGTAATGTTGACTACAACATAGGGGAAGACACCTGTGTAGGAATGGATCGACATCCCATAGATACTTTTTTGGAAATCCTTATTAGAATACCCAAGAATTGACTTGGCCTTTCAACTTACCATCTCCCCCTTAGTTTAAGGTCATCATTCTAAGGATCTTGGATCCTTTCTTAAGTCTAGGCTAACATTACTAACTTTTGACTTACCATTCACCTCTAAAGCTATCACTGAAGGCTTTATACTTATAACCATTTCATACCATCCATGGGATAAATCTCATACTAGAATGCCAAAAAGGGTTTTATCACTTATACTGCAGCTTCTGGGCCTAACAAGATGCAAGGATTAGAATGAAAATCTCATAACATACATGTTTCTACTTCTGGCGAGCTTCCCCTTTCCTGATGTGATGACAGGGCATAGAAGCGGTCCTGACACTGTCTACTACCCGCACCTGCTGATGTTCCCTGCTGAGATAGATAGGTTGTCGAAGCTACTGAAGAGGTGGTTGGGGCTCTACCTTCGCCCAGCTTGGCTACTGGGAAATCTCTAAGTTTATGGCCCAACTTGCTGCACCAAAAGCAAGTGCCTAAACCATCCATGACTCTCCTAAATGGTTCTTTCCATAGTTCTTACAAGCTGGGTGTGTAATCTCCCTTACTCTGAGTCTGTATGGAACACTAACTGTCGATGGTACTGAGACTGATGATGTCCAACGGGACTAGGAACGAGGTCCACCACTTATCCTCTATTAGGAATACTTTGAGTCCCCTGTCCTTGCTCTCATTCTCTCCCTTTCCAACTCCTTTTAGCTTTTCCTCCTCGATCTGCTGCGCATGGATCATGAGTCTAGAAATGTCTATGTCACTGATAAGCATCATGGTCCTACACTCCTTGAACACTAAATCTGAGACTCCATTTACAAACCTGCTCATGCGAGCCCTCGAATTAGCCACCATCTCCGGTGCATATTTAGAAAATCGGATAAACTCCAAAGCATACTCTTGTACAGTCATGTTGTTCTGCTTCAGGTTGATGAACTCGGCTGGTTTTGCCTCTCTCAACTCTCAAAGAAAGAACCTATCCAAGAAAGTTGTCACAAACTCGTTCCACTCACCGGAGCTGCACCTGCCCTACGGCTTTCCTTCCATTTTTTGAACCATATATGTGCAACCCCCTTCAGCTGATAGGAGGCTAAGTCCACACTTTTCTTACCAGTCACCCCGATAATCTAGGTGATCTTCTTAATCTCCTATATGAACTCATGTGGATCCTCATCCACCTTCAACCCAAAAAATTCCAATGGGTTCATTCTATTGAAATCTCTCACCCTTGCAGCCCTAGTAGTCCCGTTAGGGTTCATGGGTGCCAATGCCTGATGGTTGAGCAACATGTGCCAACACCTGAAATGCAGTCCGAAACGCTGCATGAGTAACCTGCTCAATCATCAGGTTCGTTGGGGATGGTGGGGCTGGCCTATTACTGTTTCTCCTTTTGTTGGTTCGTCTGGGAGGCATTATCTGCGAATTCGTAAAGCACAAATTTGGAAGGGGAACTTTTAGAGTTTCACACTCTACGCATGATAAGAATCATGAAGAAAGGGAATTTTTCTAAAAATTCCTTGTATCCTCTTCCTCATAAGTATGGAGCGCTTCACACTCATGAAAAAAACTTTACCTGACGCGACTCTCAGACACCCTCGGATAGTCTAAACCTAATTCTCCGATACCAAATTTTTCACGACCCGAGCTGGGACCCCAGATCAAGACACGGGACTTAGAACCATGAATGGCTCCAAGAGAACTCATGGCATAGCATAATGCTACATAAAAATAACTAATAGAACATAAATGAGCGGAATCTTAACTAAAACATACTAATAAAAAAGAAAGCATAAAGATCTGATAACAACACTAAAACATAAGCTGAAACTAATACTACTCTATCTGAAAGCCTCTACTAGTCTGATGAGCTGCTGGGACAAGCCCCCAGCTAACTCCAAAATCATAAATTAAAATAGATTGAAATAAATAACAAACGCCCATCCTCGAAAGATGAGAACTTACCACTAATAGCTGACGAAGTCTGGAACATGTCTAACCATGAGGCTGAGTTGAAATACTTGGATCTATATCACAAAATGATATAGTACATAAAGTATGCGGCCAGTACTTAATATGTACTGAGTATATGAAAAGCGTAACTGAAGCTAGAAACATGCTAGTATGTTGAGAAGACTGATCTGAATAAATAACTAAATGCATAACTGAGGTTAAGTACAATGACCCTATTTGAGATGTATAATTACCAATATGATATGCTCGTTTGAAAATATTTAATGATATATAAGTAAATCTAGTTTTTGGGTCATATACATGTACAGAAATAATCATAACTAAAAAATGTAACTAAAATGAATGTACTGAAACTGAAACTGAATTGTACTGTGGGAGAGATTATTAACCAACAAACTCCAATATGAGCCTTATGGATCCCAACTTGTAACCCCAGTTGTAAGGGTATTCATACCTTGCTGAGAGTAAGAAATCTAACTGGCGTGATATCACTCATGAACTCAAGAAGACAATCTCTAATAATTATGATCCCTACATGCGCCCATTAAGGCAAGGGAGACACTCTCAAATAATGAGGATCCCATATTCCAGTGTACTTGACAAATGACTTGACGAGTCGTTGCCTCTCTTGACGAATCGTTAAGTCCCTAGTTGGGACCCCTTAACAGTTATTTTCAGCAATTTTAGTAAGGGCTTTTAAGTAATTCCTAAATTTTAGGGGCCTATACTACGTCGTTCAAGGCTCGTTTTAGTGGATTTTTAGCGGGGGTAAACCTATTCTATGTCATTCTTCCCATGCATGAAAGTTTGAAGGTTTGAAGGGGGTGACTCAAGGCAAAACCTCAAGGTTTCCATTGGAATCTCAGCTTGGGCAATTAGAAGGTGTTAGAATTCACCCTTCCCAGGTATGTAAAGTTATGAGTGGGTGTCTCCTTCTACACTAATGTCCAATTTCTCTAAAATCATGATAAATCTCCTATGATCAAGTATGAGGTTTTTGCCCAATTGCATAATTCTTCAATCTCTATACATGGATATGATTAGATTATATGTATGTTGCTGAATTGTGATGCTTGGGTGGATTTTAAATTTGTTTTCAATACAAATCATATTTTCTAAGTTATGAAATTTAAATGCCCATNNNTAAAAGAAGTGGATGATGATGAATGTATGATGATGATGATGAAAAGCATGTTTCTAAAGTTACCCATGATTATGAAGTTGTTTTCAAAAATGAGTTGAGTAGATCCAAGCATGATAAAGTTTTGGAAAATGCCCACATGCTGATTTAAATGATAATTTTTTCGAAATAAGCTTACTGCATTGTTTGGAGCGAAGTCTCCCAAATTTCATAATTTCTAGCTTATTGTATGTTGAGTTAAATATTCCTACATATAGCTTATCGCATGATTTGGAGTAGATGCTCCCACTTATACTTGAGCTTTTGGTATATTTGAAATAAAACTTCCCATATGCATGAATTCGTAATTGGGATGTATGTCATTATTGAGCTTTGTCAAAGGACATTGTTGAGCTTTATTTTCACATGATGTCGAGGTTATGCGTGATTTCATTAATGAGTTTTGTCAATAGATATTGTTGAGATTCGTTTCATACGATGTTGAGTATTGCATGACTTCATCTTGAGCTTCGTCAATAGACGATGTTGATATTTGTTATATACGATGTAGAGCATTGCATATTTTTTGGAGAAGAGTCTAGCACCGAGCGGATTAAGGTTCGATCACCCTATGCCCCAGAACTACGCGCCAACATAGGTTGATACATATATATTATTGGGACCTCCCTTGTGAGCTATCCCTGGCCCAAATGGTTTGATATCGATATCATGGTAGCGTCCTTAGCCCTGGCAAGGTTTTGGACGGTTCTGTCCACTTGAATGTGATAGTCGGGACCACATAAGCTCTATCGTGGTATGTCGGTTGAGTGACGAATCTCCCACTGTCTATATCATTCAGATTTGCATGTTCATTACTCATGATGATTACTTTACGCATGCATGTTCTAAAAGCAAGGTTTGACTCATTGTTCAGCTTTTCAATAAAAATGTTATGTTTCAGCTTTGAGTCATTTGAGTCAACCATGATGTTATACATCTATGTATGGTCATGTTGTGATAAGATTGCGATTTCAGAATGGATGCATGTAACCCAGCTACTTGTGCTTGAAAGCTTATGATATGTTTTAAATGATTTACTTTACTTGAGCGGTTTTACTTACCTTGCATACTCGGTATATTCCACGTACTGACCGCATACTTTCTATGTTGTATCGTTTCATGATACAAGACCCGGCTCGCAGCTTCAACCCCGTTCTTAGACAGCTTCCGAGTTAGTATCTGCTTGGATTGGTGAGTCCTCATCCTTCGAAGACTAAACTATCATTTTCCTTTATGAATTTTCAGTTTCAGTATTGTTGAGTTAGTTGGGGTCTTGTCCCATCAACTCGTCCAGATTAGAGGCTTTCATACTTATGTATATGCAGCTTTGGATGTTATTCTGATGTGATGTTGAATTAGACTTCCGCTGAGATTATATTCATGACTTCTTTAGTATGTTGAATGAGTTAGTTGTTGTATGCTTATGCCATGGGTCGACTTGGGGTCTCTTTGGGTCTCTTGTCCCGTGTCTACGATCCGACCTCCGTTCGGGTCGTAACAAAAAAATTAGAAAACTTGGCTTTAAATAAAAATATTTATGACCATCTTACCTTTTAAAAAAAGGAAAAAAAATTCAGTCTCTCTCTGAAATTTGGCTTTAGGTCCACAATTTTATTGAGTCAACCCTGTCATCAATTAACTGATCTAACAAAACGAGATTTGTTCTTCATTAAATATTAGTCATGGGCTGCACATTAATTGGGCCACACATAAACTAATAAAAAATTTAGGAAAAATTTCATATATATACATAAATAGTACTCACTATTATAAAATATATCAAGATTTTTCAGTTTGCAAAAATATCATTAGTTTTTTTAGAAAAAAAATCGCTCAAAATTTTGTGTATAAAAACGATATAAAATGTGTATATCTTGCTTAAAATTCTGTGTATGAAAACTGTATAAATTAAATATAAATTTTATATATTTTGCTCAAGGCTTAAAAAATTCACTCAAATTTTGTATGAAATGTGTATTTAATAATGTAAGATTTGTATAAAAATTCATATTACATTTTTGAAAATTTAATACATCGACGACAAATATTATATGTCACACCCTTTTCCGACGAGGGCCGGAGAACAAGGATATTTTCAATTGATGTGACGGTTTTGAATAGGGATTATTTTTATTTACTTATAGAATCGCTACTTGAAATTGAGTTATAGTGTTCCAAGTCACGTTGTTGAATCCCTAATCCAAAAGAAGTTGACTCTTTATTTCGGGTTTGCAAACTAGAAATTCAGGTAAGGAATTCTGTTAACCGAGGGGAAGGTGTTAGGCATCCCTCGAGTCCCGTGGTTCTAACACGGTGCTTTATCGATTTATTCCTGGCTTAAATAATTATTGAATATTGTATATACCAATTATGCCTATGATTTCACTTTAATATTGTTGAAATTTAATTAGTCCCAACCAAGATGCATAACTGCATTCTTAGTTTAACATACAACGACTTAAAAGCGTAACCTCTTTCTTTGCTCGTGTGCACTACATCTACTAAGCTCTATCTACTTGTCTTTAATGTGATTTAATGAACTTGATTATTAAAATAAATTGGTCAAGCTGCGTAACCGCATTCTTGATTTTATTTTTTTGACGTCTCAAAAAAAAATATAAAATGGTATTCTTAATTGGAATCAAATTCAATAATTATTATTATTTAATCGAATTTCTTCATCTAATATAAGTAAATAAATAAGATTTTGATAAAATTGAAGTTAGATAATACAATAGCTAAATAACTTAACCATTGGTCTCATATAATTAAGATATTTAAATTATACAAAAATTAAGTATTACCTTTTTATGAAAATTAACTCACAGCGAAAATAACTTTTTCTTTGTTTTTTCTATTTTTCTGATTTTTTTCGGTTCCTTTTTCTTTCTCTTTTCTGTCTTTTTTTCTTCTGTTTTTTTTTTGTTTTTTTTTTAATGTATTTTTGTTTCTGCTTTTTTCTTAAAATATTTTATTTTACTAT
>JACEIK010004572.1:0-79152 GCA_018107945.1 Datura stramonium | reverse complement strand
CTATATACAACTTTCATATGAATTTGATATGACCACAACATTATAAACTTAAATACATATAATGTTAATACAATTTTATTCAAAACCACATGAAATCTACATTAGATCATCCTAAATTAGAGATATAGGCTCCCTAAGGTGTTATCTAATTTTTGGAACCACACCTATATCGAAATTATTTTAATTTTTCAAATTCAAGTTTTAGCTTTGAAGCTTCAAGTTTCATCAATGGTGAAATTCGAGATTGAATCTGAAATTTTATTCAAAACCACATCAGATCTACACCAAATAATCGTATTTTTGAGATAAAAACTCCTTAAGATGTTCTCAAAATTTTGAAATCACACCCAATCCGAAATTATTTAATTTTTTAAAATTATATTTCAACTTTGAAACTTTAAAAAATTCATCACTGATGGATTCATAACAATAGCAGCTATTCACAATAAACATACTTTTGACTTCCTTACGAGGCTCAAGTTGTATTATAATACTATAGGAAGTAACTTTGCCGAAGGAATTCGCCTTCACATACCTTGATTGTCGTTTCTCAAATAACCGACGAGTTTCAACTTGTATTCGTCAGCTCTTTTCAACTGTAACTTTAATATTGAAAGAATGAGTCTAATTTCAATACCAAATTTGGCAAAACGGTAACTTTTGATACTAATAGCAACTGTATTTCAACTTCGTAAAATATGGTCGAAAACTTATAATTTCCCGAGAGTTCAGAAGGGAGAAATTCTTACCTAAAGCCTGCGGTCGTTTAGGAATCAAATTGGAGAAATTTTGACAATTTATACTCGGTGGGGTGCTGATTTTCCGAGCGTATTTTTGAGAAATAACTTCGTAGTAATGCTTCCTGTAGGCCCATAACTCGTTACCCGAAGTTAATATGAGATTGGACGGCATTTTATAGTGTAATCGGACGAAAAACTATTGAATCCCTCGTGTTTTCTCTCACTTGGCCGAGTATGATATTTGGGAATATGATTCAAGTTTGAAGGAGGGGCCTATATATACTTGCCTAGGCGGTGGACTGGGGTCGCCTCGCGCCAGCCATCACAACAACCCAGTGCCGTGCCGCGCCCCTTAAGGCACCAGCAGGCCTGGTGGGCCGCGCTGCTGGTTGGCTCATCGCACTGGCCCTGTGCGCGCTGATCCCGTCCGACCTTGCTTCTGAGGTTTTTTCTATACGGGCCATGCTTTCTTTATTTATCACAAATTCACGCGTACGCCTACTAACCAATGGCATTTTAGGGGGTGTAACATCCTTCCCCCTTAGGAACATTCATCCTCGAATGTCATTCTTAGGCTTAAAGGAGTTAAATCTTTTAACCAAGATTTAGAAAATTTTTGGCAGAGTCTCCTCTATAATATGGTCTATCCGGATACCTGAAACGCAAAAAAGTCTAATATAAGTGCCTCGCAGGATGCTATACCAACCATTACACAATAAAATGGGGTAGTTAAGCAACAGTACTAATAGCATAAGCAGTAAAGTAACAACTGAACAACAACCTCACCTTAACTGCATAATCTGGATCAACCCTAGAATAGGTGAGGATATCTAGACCTCATATCATCCTCAGTCTCCCAGGTCATCTCTTATTTATTTCTATTCCTCCATAAATTTTAACAGAGGTGACATCTTTTGTTCTCAACCTACAAACCTGCAGATCTAATATGGCTACTGGAATTTCTTCGTAGGCTAACTCCTCAGTAACCTGAACGTCCTCAACGGGCACGACTCGGGACGGGTCCCCTATACATTTTCGCAGCATTGACACCTGAAAGACCAGGTGAACAAATTCTAACTCTGAGGGTAAGTCTAGCTGGTATGCCACTTGGCCTATTCTCCAGAGGATCTGATATGGTCCGATGAATCTAGGGCTAAGCTTGCCCTTCTTACCAAACCTCATCACTCCCTTCATGGAAGAAACCTTAAGAAACACCCAATCGTCAACCTCAAATTCCAAGTCTCTACGCCGCACATCAGAATAAGACTTCTAGCGGCTCTGGGCTGTTAAGAAGCACTCTTTCATGAGTTTGACTTTATCTTCTAACTAGTGAATCATATCAGGTCCTACTAATTCTGACTCCCCTACTTCAAACCACTCGATAGGGGATCTGCATTTTTGTCCATATAAGGCCTCATAAAGCGCCATCTGGATTGCCGAATGATAATTGTTGTTGTAAGAAAATTCAATAAGGGGTGAATGCTCATCCCAACTACCCCCAAAGTCTAACACACACGCTCGCAACATATCCTCAAGCATATGAATTATACGTTTTGCCTGCCCATATATCTGAGGATGGAATGATGTACTCAAATTGATCTGTGTTCCCAAGCCTTTCTAAAAGGACTGTCAGAATCTCGCTGTGAATTATGTCCTCTTGTCAGAAATGATATAAGTCGGGACACCATGTGATCAAACTATCTCTCTGATATACAATTCAGCATAGTCCTCGGCTAAGAAGGTGGTCCTGATTGTCAGGAAATGAGTTGATCTCATATTTGTCAACAATCAGCCAGATAAAATCAAATCTATGCTAGGTACGGGGTAACCATGTCACAAAATCCATGTTGATTTCCTCCCATTTCCGCATAGATACCCGCTATCCCTTGTGTCAATCCGCTGGGTTTTTGATGTTAAGCTTTTACTTGCTGACAGTTAGGGCATTGTACTACAAATTCTGCTGCACCCTTTTTCATTCCAGGACACCAGTAAATCTCCTTTATATCATGATACATTTTTGTTGATCCCATATGAAGGGAGTATCGAGAATAGTGTACCTTGGCCATAATCTGCTGGCGGAGCCCTGCTACATCTGAGATGCAAAGGCGACCGTTAAATCTCAGGACCCCGTCCTCGGTTACCTTAAAAGCTGATACTTCACCTCACTGAACTTTATCTCTGAGCCGTACCAAGTTAGGATATTCATACTGCCGCTCTTTCACCTCTACAACCAGGGACAATTCCGGGGTATTCTGAATCACTTCCCCACTGTCTCCCGAGTCTACTATTCGGACGGCTAAGCTAGCTAACTGATGCAATTCTCGGGCCAACTCCCACTGTTTGGGCCTTAAATATGCTAAACTCTCCATTGATCTATGACTAAGGGCATTTGCTATGATATTAGCCTTCCCTAGATGATATAAAATATTCACGTCCTAGTCCTTCAATAACTCTAACCAGAGATGCTGCCGTAGATTCAACTCTTTCTGTGTAAAGATGAACTGGAAGCTTTTATGATCAGTAAAAATGTCCACATGCACTCCATATAGGTAATGTTTCTAGATTTTTAAGGCGTGAACTACTACCGCTAACTCCAGATCATGGGTAGGGTATTTCTTTTCATGTTTCCTCAGTTGCCTCGAAGCATAAGCAATTACCTTACCATGTTGCATCAGAACACACCCTAACCCAACGCCTGAAACATCACAGTACACTGCATAACCCTCTGAACCTTTGGCAAAGCTAGTACGGGCGCTGATGTCAATCTATTTTTCAACTCCTAAAAACTCTGTTCAAACGCTTCAGTCCAATGAAATTTAGCTGCTTTCTGTGTTAACTTGGTCAAAGGTGCTGAAAAAGTAGAAAATCCTTCTAGAAACCTTCTGTAATACCCAGCTAACCCCAGAAAACTGCGTACCTTAGGTGGAGTTGTAGGCCTAGGCCATGTCTTTACTGCCTCGATCTTCTGTGAATCTACCTGAATACCAGCATCTGACATAATATGGCCCAAAAAGGCCACATAATTTAGTCAAAACTCACATTTAGTTTTGCATATAACTAGCGATCCCTGAGAATCTGGAGCATTGTTCGCAAATGATTTTTGTGTTCTACTCTGAACGGGAATACACCAGAATGTCATCAATGAATACTATCACAAACAAGTCTAGATATGGCCTGAAGATACTGTTCATCAAATCCATGAACACTGCTGGGGCATTCGTCAGATTCGAAGGACATAACAAGGAATTCAAAATATCTTTCTCCACGAACCTCACGGTAATACCCGACCTTAAGTTGATCTTAGAGAAATACTTCGCCCCTTGCAATTGATCAAACAAATCATCTGCCCTGGAAAAGGGTATCTCTTCTTGATGGTAACCTTGTTTAACTACCGATAATCTATATACACATGCGGAGAGGGAGCCATCTTTATTTCTTAAACAAAACACATGCCCCACGGTGATGTACTCGGCTTTGAGACCTTATCTAGAAAATCTTTCAGCTGTTCCCTTTAGTTCTCTCAGTTCAACCGGAGCCATTCGGTACGACGGGATGGATATCGGCTGAGTACCCAATAATAGGTCAATAGAAAAATCAATTTTCCATTGTGAGGAAATACTAGGAAGTTCATCAGGAACACATGGAAATTCATTGACTATTGGAATGGACTGGAGAGTCGGGAATTCTACTTGGACATCCTGAACCCTGACAATATGATAGATGCAACCCTTTGCTATTAACTATCTTGCCCGAATATAGGATATGAACCTACCTTTTGGTGTGGCTGCATTGCCTTTCCATTTTCGTACTACTTCCCTTGGAAAGTGAAATCGGGCAGTCTGGTTCAACATTCTACATTGGCATAACATGGCACTAGCCAATCCATATCCATACCCTCTTGTCCACAGGTGTAACAAGCAGTGTAGCCATACCTGCATGCCCCAAGATGACGTTGACTGCAGATAGGATAATGTGGCACGATGAGTGCTGCTCTGCTCTAACCTTCTCTCTTCTTGTGAACTCGATGCCCGTGAGCTCTCGCCAGGGTCTTTACGCCTTTGGCGGTCTAATCTACCATCCTGCTGCTACTGTGGAGGTGGGGGTCTAGGTGGTATGCCTGATATTCGTGGCCTAAGTCCGCCCTGAAACTCTGCCTGAGTGTCACTAGGTCTATCCACGTAGTCTTGCTCTACGATTTACCCTCTCCATCTCCCATTGTCATTATGCAGTCCTCCAATACTCGAGGAAAATGCGAATACGGGCAATATCTATTTCCTCTCACAGAGTAGACATAACACAAGTCTCCACTTACTCCGGAAAGTAGCCCCATATAATAAATCGGTGCACTCTAGGCATCTGTGTTTTACGAAGGAGCCAGTGCATATTGGGCCAAAGAATCCAAATCTCATAACTGTTCCTGGACACTCGCCGAGCCCTGCTCCATATGGCTTGAAAGTCCACCCAGAGGCTTGTCCAGATTTCTCGCGGCAAATAATGATCTAGGAAGGCCTCTGAAAAGCTGGACCAAGTTGGAGGGGAACATCTCTACCTCGGGACCTTTCCCAACTCTCATGCCGTAACAACTGCTATGTCCATAGTATAAATACCGCTAACTCAACCGACTACCTTAGGGCATGGCATGCATTGCCTAAAAATCCATGCAGCTGGTCCAAGAAGTCCTAAAGGTCACTCATCTCTGCCCGTCTGTGAACTGGGGACTCGGAGCGAGGAACTCTCGGATCCTCAGCTACCGGAGGTCCTCACGAGGCTTCGGCAACCACCGGGTGCCCGCTTTGGATGATCTTTGCGCAACCATCATTTGAGCTAGAATGAAGACAACGCTCCTAACCTCCTAGTCAGATGGTGTCGGTATAGAAAATGCTGGAGGTGGTTCCGACCCATCTATTGCTCTGTGACTCCGGGCATATTAGAGAATGCGGGGAGATCGAGATGAAGTATCTATCGCCCTCCCGGGTCGGGCGCTCACGACTGAGGCACCCTGCTAGTGCCTTCTCCCGCCGCTATATCAACTTCCCGGTGGGTCATGGTTCTGTCGCGTGTCCGACATTTCTCTATGGACAAGCAAAATATAGTAAGCTTAGGACTCAACCCTATACAACACAACTCTATAACACGATTGGAAGAGAAAGAAGAGTAACCACCTATCATTCCCTGCGCAGCCTCCTGTCTATAGAATGTGGTGCACAACATATCCATAGACAAGACTCTACTTGACCACGGCTTACTTGAGACTCCCACAGATGCGACTTGCTACGATACCAAGTTTATCACGCCCCTCATTGAGAGGCATGACTAGCATCTAGTGCTTGATAACGCTCAAACCACACTCCTCTGGAAGTATGAAGCGGACGTTGTCAATAAAGAAGACAACTAGAGGTTGGGGTCATCCCCGCAAGGGAATATGGGAGGATATAGAAGAACTCTAGTGCTTAAGCTTTGTAGTCAATTTTTTCTAAGAGGAAATTTGCTTAAGGTAATAAATAACAATGTTGATAAATTGATGGTTTCCAAATTAATGTGATTAACTAGGGTAAGTGTTCCCATGGATCCTTAGCTACTTTGGGTTTTACACTAGTGATCAATCCCAATAATTACTTGTAGAACTGATAACTTAGGTTCATTCAAATGACCGGCCAGTCCCTATTGAATGACTATACTCAGTGCTCGACCAAGAATCTCATGAGCGATAGAAATTTAACCATTATCAATTTGTTCCAAATATAACTATCCTGCGATCACAACTCAAGTTAATACAATGATTATCAAAATCAAGGCTTCATTGTAATTCTCTTTCCTAATCTCTACCTCTTCGACCAAAGCAAGGTAAAGGAATTTGAACTTTCTAAGGTTGCGCACCGTTAAGAATCGTTAAGATGAAGAGAATACAATAGCGTTTAGTATTGGTTTAGAATCGCATGCACACCTAGTTTGTTAATTCACCATGGTTCCCACAACCCTAGTTGTGGTGGTTTTAGCCTATCATGTTCATAAGTAAATTAATAGTATTCATAAATAAAAACTAAAATTTATACTTACAAAAATGATAGGAAGAACTCATGATAATGCAAATTCGAAAGAACAACTTTACAATCATATCTCAAATATGTCTTCTACACTTCTTAAAATTTACTCTAAAAACTTGTTGTAAAACTTCCGCTCTTTCCAATTACATGTAAATAAAAGGGTATTTATAGTAGTAGATTTATGCTTTCCTTGTTCCTTGTTGAATTTGACTTGGACTTGATGTTCCTTTTCCTAGTTGAAATAGGAGATCCAATTTTTTTCCATTTTGGGAGCCTTGCGCGTCACCCAAGCCACTGCCGCATTGCCAGTACCGCGCGCACCTTGTCGTGTGGGGGAGTGTGATCTTTGCTTGGCGTCTGCCAGAGCTTTGGAGAAGTGCCATGCTCGCGCCTGCCCATGCGTAGAGCTGGGCGCCTCTCGTCTGGCATTGTGTGCCAACGTTGCTGCGCCTCGCTCATGGCATGGTTGCATGATGCTGCCACGCTGCGCCTGCTGTTGCACTGATGGCCTTGTGCCTCACGCATGTGATGCATCCCATGTTCAACTTCATTCATTGCATCCTTCACTCCCACTTCTTCTCATATATTCCAAAAGCCTTAAATACACCCAAATCATTCATTTTAAGCCCTAAAAACATCTAATCACATGCGTTGGCTATCTTTACAAATATATAACATAATCTCATGCAAACACACATAATTTGTTCTCAAAACATAGTAAAATGCAGGTAAAAATATGTCAATGAAGTGCGTAATACGGCTCTTCATCGTACCACACTGGAATCTGACTGACCTGGCTAGAGTTTATGCACGTCTGGTGCATGCCTGCAACTCGATTCAAGAAAACAACAGGCTATATCAGTTGTAATTACAGCCTCCTGGCCAAACAAGGCTGTATAGCCACCACATGCTTAAAAAGCTAACCACCAACAAGCAACAAAAGGGAATCTTATGCGGCCGACAAGACCACCATGCTGTCTAGTTTTAGCAAAATGAAAATCAAACAACTACAACTATACTATAGCTAGCAAGGCCACTACTTAACAGCTAAACAAGGCCCCACAGGACCATCACATGAAATAAAACATATATAGACCCCATATAGCCCAGCAACAAAATAAACAACTATAAATATGTAATCGCAAAGCCCTAGGAGTGGAACAATGGTTGAGACAGGGCTCCGACCTACCCATAAACTATACAGTAAAAAAAAGAAAACCTTCTAACTATTAGCTCTGGAGGAAGGAGCTAAGTATCTTGTTGGCTCTGGTAGAAGCTATAACCTAACAATAAATAGTATAAATAAGAACCTTGCGACCCCCATAAGCCTGGAAGATACATCCAGCATAGAACAACCCACCCAGGGCCCCATAATCCCTGACGAGTTCACTTCAATCATACTCCTAACCAATTTCAAAATGAGTCAACGAGCCAACTATAGCCGTCCTACCGGTCCCACAGGTCTGCCCAGGCCAGCAGCTCCGAATGCATGAAGCTGCGTCTGAGTCCGGTGGACTGCTAATAACTGCACCCTGGG
This sequence comes from Datura stramonium, assembly GCA_018107945.1. Classification (NCBI taxonomy): domain Eukaryota; kingdom Viridiplantae; phylum Streptophyta; class Magnoliopsida; order Solanales; family Solanaceae; genus Datura; species Datura stramonium. The sequence goes on along the minus strand of JACEIK010004572.1, from coordinate 70,831 downwards.
CACCATTCTCGGAAAGATAATGCCGATACGGCATAAAATTGTCCAGCCATGGAATGCACAGTAATATGGCCCTTGGGCCTCTGCGTCTTCCCTTGGTACGGTATATCGCTCCTTGGAGCAACTTTATATCTCTGACGGGTAAAGAAGACACAGCTAGTAACAAGGTTGGTCACAGAAGGCTATGCAGGCAGGGTCACCCAAACTAAACATAAAGTACTAATCTCAATGAACAATAGCAGCTAGTCACAATATACATATTTCCGACTTTCTTCTGAGGATCAAGATGTATTACAATACTATAGGAAGTAACTTGCCGAAGAAATTTGCCTTAACACCCTCAATTGTCGTTTCCCAAATAACCGATGAGTTTTAGCTTGTATTTGCCAGCTCTTTTCAATTGTAACTTTAATACTGAAAAGATGGGTCTAATGTCAATACTAAATTCGGAAAAAATGGTAACTTTTGATAGTAATAAAACTATAATTTAACTTTGTAAATACGGCTGAATACTTATAACTTCGAGAGTTCGGAAGGGAGAAATATTTACCTAAAGCCTGCAGTTGTTTAGGAATCAATTTGGAAAAATTTTGACAACTTCTGCTCGGTGGGCTTCCTATTTGCCGAGCGTATTTTTGAGAGATAACTCCGTAGTAATGCTTCCCATGGACCAGAACTCGTTACCCGAAATTAATTTGTGTTTGGACGATGTTTGGTAAGCGTAATCGGGTAACTATTGAATCCCTCATGTTTTCTCTCACTCGGCCGAACATGATATTTGAGGAATATGATTCAAGTTTGAAGGAGGCCTATATATATACTTTCTTAGGGGAATTGGACTTGGGGTGCCTCGCGCCAGCCATCCCGCAGCAACCCGTGCCGGGCCTCACCCTCAAGGCACCAGTGAGCTGGCGCGCGCAGCTAGTGCGCTACTGGATGTGTCGCGTTGGCCTGTGTGTGGCCAGTCCCGTCCGACCTCACTAGAGGCTTTTCTACATGTGCCACAAACTCTATATTCATCACAAATCCACGCGTACTCCTACTAACAAATGGCATTTTATAAGGTGTAACACAAATTGTGGAATACTGAGAAAGACAAGTGCATCAATTACTGAAGGAGTTAAGCATATACTGATACAATATTTTAATCTACATCGAGGAAAGAACCTATAAATTTCACTGATCTTTGTGGAAAGAATAAAAAGATCCAAGAAGTTCTGGTAAAGATTTTTGTAGTTTTTATGATCGGAGGTAACTAGTTCCCTATTGACAAGTTGTTGTACTTTGGTTGTGATGATAGACAAACCCATGAAGGGACCATATCCTTTCTATGACTCTCCTAATGGGACTGGTTGGCGATTATACCCGAAAAAGTCCATTTACAACTGTAAAGTGTACTTTTCTTGCGATGGTTAGTGAAGCTACAATAAAATTGTAGTAGAGTTGCAGGCCAAATGTGCTATTCAGTAGGTTCTTCTTGGTTTTGGGTCACTCATATATGGATAGAGATGATTACAAATAATATCTAATTTTGCAATCGTATTTAAAATACTCTACTGCAAAAGCCGCCGGTGTTTTCAAGAACAAAGCTACTCAACAATAACAAAGGACCTGCTCATAGATAGCAAAGACTTATCCTCTACTAGGTTGTTATTTAGCCTTTTATTTATTTTTCAAGTGTAAACCTACTCTTTAGTATGAAACTTGTGTAGGTATCTTTCATTTTAATCCTTCTTAAATGCTTAGAAAAAGACATTAACTAGAGTTAGTTAAGTGTAGGGCTAGAGTTAGCCGTGGAGTATCAGTTAGAGCTGAGCTGGTTTAGAGGATGTTGCAATAGACTTATTGCATTGTAGTGTTGTCATAGAGTTACTTCAAGGAGGGTTGGATTAAAGTTTAATCCAAAGGATTTCAGGTTTGTAATCGTTGTTGCTCATATTTAGTGAAGTTGTTGGTGAAATCCTATAAGGTAGATTGTGGTTTTACTATCTCGAGTAAGAAGATTTTCATCTAAACATCCTGTGTCACTTACATTACTATTTTATCTGCTTTTGTCGTTGTGATTAGTGTTGCTGTCAATCGAAGGACAAGGTCCCTCAACAAACGATGGACTATGCAAGTTAACAATTAGTTAGAGCCCGTTCTTCCTAAAGGTTAACATCTAGGAAGGATCCTGCATAGATGGCTGCTCCAGCAAATCTCAAAGAAGGATAATCAACCACCAGACCACCTCGATAATGATCAGTACTATGGATGCTGAAAGATTCGTATGCATGATTTTATCATGGTTGAAGACTATATGAACTATGGGGACATCATCCTCGTGTACCATATATATGTTTACATGAAGACCGTCATAGAAGGCTTTACTACATGTTGTCCCAAGGTAAGAAGGTATGTGGAGAGTGATAGAAAGAAGATTGAGAAGAAAAACTACCAAGCTAAAGCTTCTGGATTTGTGGAATAGGTCGGATGCATCTCTTTCAGATATCGACATGAGTCAGCCAAAAGAAATTTGGGACTATCTTAGGGCTGCTCATGAAGGACCATTAAGGTCAAACAATCCCGGAGTAGATATGTGACAACCCAGTACAAGATGTTCTCTATGAAGGAAGGTGAATCTATCCAAGAGATGCATACCAGGTTTACCTCCATCACTAATGAGCTATATTGACTTGGAGAAGTGATAAACCAAGCGAGGCTAGTTAGAAAAATCCTTAGCATTTCTTCCCAAATCTAAAAAAGTAAAGATACATGTAATTGCTGAAACTAGAAATCTTGGAAACCCTTACTATGGTTGAACTTATATGAAATTTGAAGACGTGTGACAAAAAAAATAGTAAGACCAAATAAGAAATGAGCCAAAAAAGGATAAAGGCCTAGATCTGAAGGTTTCTCAAGTTGATTCCAATGAAGAAGCGAAGATATATGCGCCAGAAGGCTGAAGGTCATTACAAGAAATGAGAGGGGAGAGTCAAGAAAGGAGTAAATCCAAATAGATTCTCAATGAAATGAATTTGCCATAAATGTAGGAATCCAGGTCACTTCATCAAAGATTTCCCACAACATAAATTTGATTAAAAGGACTATGTGAAGAACAATGTTAACAAGCCAAAAAAAGGACCGGTCACTGATCGTTTCAAAAAAGAGTAGTTGCAGATCATACGTTCAGCAAGCTCTTGCTGCATCGGGAGAATCATTTTGTAGATCAGAAAATGGTGAGGATCCTGAGGATGCATCAGTGATGGCGATAGAAGATGATGACTCACCATTTAACTCAATGTTTGCATTTATGTCAAGTCGAGAGAAGATGAAATGAAGAGGTAACCTTCCTTGATATTAAAGAATCTCAAAGATTATAATCTGAGGTTGATCCTTAGCAGATATTTTAATTAATCTTTCACAAAGAAAAGGACTTCTTGAATAAAATCTTGATAGTCTACAAATAGAAAGTTATGTTTATAAGCAAATTTGAACTAGAAGAAAAATGTGAAGTGTTATCATGCAGAAAATTTCACTCATGAAAGTGAGGAAGTGCTGCAGAATGGAGACAAGGAAAAGGTGAAGTCGAGATTTTCGTTGAGCTTGAAGCTAAATTGAATAAGTATCAAATGGATCTCACTGCCTCTAGAGAACATTGTATTAGAGAGGACTGGTCAAAACCAAGGCGGCCTAAAAGTCTCGGATAATTTACGCTTCCTCCGCGGTCTTAGTCAACTAACAATTAAAAGATCAACAATGGTGAGGAGTCTTGGCTATAAAAAAACCAATGCCCCATACAATCCCCATAGCAAGTATGTGTCTGATCGCAACAATTTATTATGCACTCATTGTGCGGATATAGTCCAACTTAAACATGCACGCTCGGCCAGGACTAACTATCATTAAAAAGTTTTGTGAATGTCTCACAAGATCGGAGGAGATAATAAGGTACCTGATCCCAGTCCTCTCAAGGACCTGGTTGCGAGGATAGGTAAGAAATGTCTGATTTTTCTTCTATCTAGCTTTTAGGAACTCAAACTGAAATAGGTTTCTAAATCAAACAAGTGATTATTCTTGCGGAAGAGTAATAGGGAGCGGGTGAGCTAGTTTATGGATAGTAGTTGCTCAAAGCACGTAACAGGGAGAATGAAAAATATCCTTTCCCTCAAGAATTATTTTAAAATTGGAAGTATCACTTTTGGTAATAGTAAGAAAGAGGTACATACTGGGCATTTTGGAAATATTAGTAAAACACTTGCGCATGTAATAAAAAATATCTATTACGTGAATGGGTTAAAGTACAGTTTGTTGAGTGTGTCTCAAAATTGTGACAAAGGGAATGAAGTTAGGGTCTTGTCTGCTTCATGTACTGTGACCAGTCACCAATTTGGAGAAGTGATTCTGGTAGCAAGAAGGTGAAAGAGTATGTACGTTATTTGAGCTTGATTCCATATCAGGTGATGATATCACATGTCAAGCATTGTAGAAGATGATGTTGTCTTGTGGCACAAAGGTCAGGAGCATGTCAGCTCGTCTCTTCTCAACAAACTGGTATCAGAACTGGTTCATGTTTTAAATTGAAGTTTGTTGGCTAGGGCACATGATGCATGTGTGAAAGGGAAGCGGACGAGGTCCTCGCTTTGAAAAGAAGGAAGTAAGCACTTCTAGGCCCTTAGAACTAGCTTCATGGATCTATGTGGACCAGTGAAGATTGGAAGTCGAGATGGTAATAATTTTATTCTAGTCATCGTTAATAACTACTCCAAATTAACATGGACAATGTTCCTACATTTTAACAAGAGATTTTTCTGTGTTGAGTCCTTTGAAAATCAAATACAAGTACGGTTGAACAACAAGATTATGGGATTAGTTATACCATGATACTGAATTGAAAAATGCAAAAATTCGATGAGTTTTGTGCAATAAAAGAGAATCAGTCACAACATTCTCTCAGCTCCTAGTACTCCTTAACAAAATAGAGTTGTAATAAGAAAGAGCGAGGACACTTGTAGACATTGCTAGAACCTTTGGCGATTGATGGAAAAATTGCAACGACCTTAAGGTAGAAACGATTGCTGCGAGGATATATGGTCAATAGATGTTTGATCAGGTCCTTGCTTAGAAAGATGCCCTACGAGTTGCTAAACAAGGAAAAGCCTACGCTGAACTATCTTTGTGTGTTTGGTTGTAAATTCTTTGTGATGAACAATGGTAAAGAGAACTTGGGAAAGTTTGATCCCAAGTGATGAAGTGATCTTTCTAGGCTGTTATTCATCAAATACCAAAAACTATCGGATATATAACAAAGGTTACAATGTGTTGAAGAAAGTGTCATGTGATTTTTACTGATGAATCTAGCAAACTGAAATAAGGAGGATGGATGATGCTAAGCTAGATGAAATGTTGCAAATTCAAAAAAGATGCTCACGAGACAATAAGACTCTTGAAGGTCGGAGTCAAGGTAGATGATGATGAAGAACCAGCTCCCGAAGTGGTGGATCCAAGTGGAGAACGAAGTTCCTTAGATAATGAAAGTCAAGGCACTAGTCTTGAAAATCAACAACAAATCCATACAGAAATTAGCCGGATGATGGAACATGTACCTCACAAGGTCAATTTGCAAAGGGGGAGAAGATTGGTCAGAGTGGAAGCACAAATCTTCACATCCTATGGAAAATTTATTGTCTCCACTGAACACTAGCATGCATACCAGGTCTAAATGAAGAAACATGTTTGCCTTCTTAGCATTCATATCTCGAATTAGACCCTAAAAAACATCAAGGAGGCCCTAAAAAGATGTAGAATGGATCAATGCCATGCGGAGAACTTCATCAATTGGGAGAAACAAGTATGACACTTGGATGTAGACTTTCAAATAGAACTATCATGAGGACCAGGTGGGTTTTCGGGAACAAAATAGATGACCAAGGAGTTGCTACAAAAAACAAGGAAAGGTGGTGGTCCAAGAATACAATTAGAAAGAAGACAGATTATGATGAGACCTTTTCTCCAGTTGTTAGAATGAAGCCTATTAGAAAGTTGATTGACTTTGAATCTTTTATGGAATTCAGTTATTGCAAATGGATGCCAAGAGTGTCTTTCTGAATGGTTATCTGAAGGAAGAAGTCTATGGCAGAAGTAGCTTCCTGTATTGGAAGATATTGAACATCCATATTATGTGTGTGGGAGTTGACTAAGACATTGTATGGGTTGAATCTAGCACCAAGGTACTTGGTATGAAAGACTATCAAAATTTCTTTTAGACAATGGATTCAAGAGAGGGAAAATTGACAAAACTCTCTTTCTAAAGTCTAGAGGAAGAAATCTGCTCATTGTTCAAGTTTATATGGATGATATTATTTTCGGAGCAACTCTTGACTCCCTAGCAAAAGAATTTACCAAGCTCATGAGAAGTGAATTTGAAATGAGCATGATGGAAGAGTTGAACTTCTTCTTGGGTATGCAAGTAAAATAGGTTCAAAGTGGTACCATGATTAGCCAACAAAAAGTACATCAGGAGCTTCTGACAAGATCCACTATAGGCAATCTAAAATAATTGATGCCGTATTAGCTCCACAAAACTAGATTACGATGAACTCGGTACCATGGTGAATGAGACCATGTATAGAGGAATCATTGGGTCCCTTCTGTATCTGATAGCTAGCAAACCTGACACAGTCTTTAGTGTGTGAATGTGTGCCCATTTTCAAGATTGACCCAAGGAGTCTCATCTCGAAATTTGCTAAGAGGATTCTTAGATACCTCAATAGAACTTATGATCTTGTCCTCTTCTATCCCCCAGGTAACACCTTTTAAATAATTGGTTATATTGATGTTGATTATGCAAGGTACCTGGTTGATAGGAAGAGCACTTCAGGAATGACTCATTTCCTTGGTTTCTCACTATCTCTTGGGGGACGAGAAAGCAAAATTCAGTAGCTCTCTCCATGACTGAGGTTGAATATGTAGCTGCTGCCTCGTGTACTCAATTGCTATGGATAAAAAAACAGTTGGAAGATTTTGGAATTCCACCTTAATGTGTGCCCCTCTTTGTGGACAACACAGTGCTCTCAACATGTGAGAAATCTAGGTTCAACATAAGGGAACCAAGCACATCGATGTTAGGAAACACTTCTTGAGGGCAATGTGGAAAAAGGGAATATTCACATGGAATTTTGCAAAATTGAAGATCAGATTGCCAATATCTTCTGGGACTTGATCGGGGACCGATTTGAAAAGAACAAACTGAACTTGGGGTTAATGAAAGTGAACTAATCTCACTTGCTCTCTCATTTCCCTATGATCCTTTCCTCTTATTGGATATGCTTAGGTTACCGGTATTTAAGTGGAAACTGTCAAAAATATGTCTAACTCAGTTTCATACCCTCACAGATGCACACACATAGTAAACATGGGATAAGCAAGAGTGAAGGCAAGACGGATGCTAGGAACTTAATTCAGAAACTTCGGAGGAAGGATCCGATCCCCCCTGAGTTAGCATCATACTTATTACTTATGAAAGTACATCAAGAAAATAGTATGTAATCACTATATAAGTTCACACCCTTTTGTATAATTGTCTTGTTAACAAAAAAATCAAATTAATCAAATTAAAAACCAATCGACACCCCTCACGACTCAACCGTCACTTCCTTCTCTTAAATAACCCCATTTGAACTGTCCCTCTCACTTTACTCTTTTTCTCAAATCTCAAATCCAAAAAGCGGAACAACTTTCTTGCTAAAACCGTCTGCTCCCCTCCTTCAGTCCATCTCACCAAATCATGCCTCAACCATCCTCCCCGTCCAAATCTCCTAAAGCCCCTATTTAAGATATTTTAGTTGAGTCATCTAGCCTCCATATATGTCATGTCCGAAGCATGGACCCTAGATCAAGACAGGAGATGTAGAGCAACAAATGACTCCAAGATAACCCTTAAACACATGCATAATAAATCCAAGAGCATAATTAAAGTGGAAATTAAGCAAAACCCTTATAAGCGGAAGTCTGACATATATCATTGATCATAAATGGAGGTAACACTTGATAAAGCTAAAAGCCTACATAATGTCTGATAAGCCTCTACGCTGTCTGAAGAGCTGATGGGACAACACTAACTAGCTCGCTAAAGTCGGCTGATAGCATAATAAAAATAACTAAACTAAATGTCTCGAGAAGATGAGAACTTTCACCAACAATGGGTTCTAAGCTGGACTAAGGTGGGAGCTGACTAACGGCGAGGCTATGTCTGATCGCTCGGACCTGTATCATGAAATAATACAACGCAAGTATGCAGTCAACATTTGGAAATGTCTCTTGAGTATGCGGGGTAAGTTAAAGGGACATTTAAAATACATAAAACTTCATGAGAATAGAAAATTCCTAAAACATAAGGTAATAATACAAAATTTAGACAACATGAGGCTTAAGATTTTAAATCCGTTCAAAGCTAGTCATAATCGTAATCATAAGAAAAAGCCTTGTAAATATAGCTTGAGCCAAAGTATCGTAAACATGATCATGCATAAAATATAAGGAATAATGAGAGGACTCATTATAACCGACACCATCAAGATAGAGCATACATGATGCCCCGACTATCTCACTTAAGTGGGCAGAGCCATCCTAAGCCTTGTGGGGGTAAAGAAAGATAACATGGCATGATCACAAAAAAGGCCCCATAGGGTTAACATGAATATCAACCTATATTGGCACGTAGCTTTGAGACTAGGGGTTTGGCTGAACCTCGGCCTATTCGGTGCAAGACACTACTCCCAAAAAATATGCTCATGGCTCCTTAATCATCATCATTGAGAAAACATACTTGATATATAGCATGGGTTAGTTAAAAATCATGAAATTATAATCATACTTGACATATGTGAACTAGCGCTGAAACCAATTCCATTAGATTGGCCATGATACATTTACTTGATTTTCATGAAATCTATGCATACTTGTATATAACTTTATAACTTGAAATCATAAAATCAAATCTTAAGATTCATAAATCATGTAAGATTAGGTAAAATCATCATAATCTTGAAAACATAAATTCATGAGGGATCTTTGGCTTATGCATTGATAATCATAAAACATAACTTAGGGCTTGAATGCATTGAAAATCATAAGACGATCATAGAATTTCATAAAAAATGATTTAGCCCTAAAAGTTTATAATCATACTTGTAACATAATAGACTATAATTTCATGAGAACTTGTAGGAATTATAAAACCATAATCATGGAAATCATAAATTCTTATCAATTTAACTATACCTATAGAAGAATCATGGAGAATTTCATAACCCAACAAAATCCTAGAATTTCGAAAATAGGGCTTGGAAATGGGTGATGTGAATTTGCTTGAAGAAGGAGCATGAGGCTGAAAGAAGCCCATCATTGATAAGCCCACATACCTGGTTTCACAGAATTCTAGGTTTATCTTGAGACGTAAGGAGAAATTTGAGAAGATGAGATTAGCGATGAAGAATCCTTGATGATCTTGGAAGAAGAAATGTTGAATTCAAAGTAGGAATGAGGGTATAATGACTTTGTCTATGTTAAACCCTCTAAAATCATATTCAAAAAGTCTAAAACAATGTAGTATAAGAGTTAAAGGGATATAGGAGGTTACAAAATTTTCCCTGAGAATCGAGGCCGAAGCTAAGCAGGGCGATCTGGCGGTGATCGTGACAGTCCATCGCCCCAGTCGTCACCATAAACAGAATGACCAATCCAGACCTTACTAATGGTGGAAGTGACGTGCCGTCTCCCTCGACGGTCTGTTACATCTGCCGTCACCCTTGGTCCTATAGAGACCTTCATTGGAAGAGTTCAAATGATGATGCGTCGGCCGGCGACGGACCGTCACATTTCACCGTTAAGCCACAATGACCAAGTGAAGGACCGTCACTCTATTGACGACCATCATTCGCATCGTCAGAACCATGACGCTCTCAATGGGCCGTCACTAGGGCGATGAGAGCATCGGCTCCTCCATCGACCTCTACACCATATCTGCAATTTCAATTATTTTCTCTCTCCAAGAGGCATTTGAAAGCCAAGGTATTACAATATCTCCTCTTGGGAACATTCATCCTCGAATGTTGATTTATACTTATTAGAGGTCTAAGGAAAGAGTTGTAAACCCCAAAACTAAACAACCCTGGTGAAAACTAACGGACCGGCGGCTCGAGTGGGATCATAACTGAGTTGAATTCAAGAAACATACATGAATGCAAGGACATGAAAGAAACTTAGAGACACAAACCTGGAATTAAACTGAATAGAGCTATAAAGTTAAATTTTTACCTCAAGCTGGAATGGGATCAGAAGGGAAAGATGCGGGTATCTAGCCATCATATTTGCCGGCTTCCCATGTAGCTTCCTCAACAAACTGATTTCTCCACAACACCTTCATTGAAGCTAATTCCTTATTTCTCAACTGGACTGATGATCAAGTATCTCAACCAAAACCTCCTCATATGTAAGGCTATCCTTCATGCCAATGTTCTCTACTAGAACAACCAAAGAAATTTGGATCCACCCGATGCATTTCTTCAACATGGACACATGAAACACTAGATGCACCAAAGCTAACTCCGCTGGAAGCTCCAACTCATAGGCCATGTTGCCAACACGTCTTACAATCCTGTATGGCCCAACATAATGGGGACTGACTTTCCCCTTCTTTCCATACCTCACTTAACTCTCTTTATGGAGACAGCCGGATATACCCAATCTTCAACCTTAAACTCAAGTTCCCTCGTCCTCATATACATGTAAGATTTCTGTTGACTTTCGAGCTATTTTTAGCCTTTTTCTAATAAGTTGAACCTTTTACATAGCCTCAAGAACTGAATCTGACCCTATTAATATAGCTTCACCAATCTTGAACCAACCAATAAGTAATCTACACCTCCGCCCATAAGAGACTCAAATGGAGCCATTTGAATACTAGAGTGTAAGCGCTATTATAGGCAAACTCGATGAGAGCAAGTGATCATCCCATCTACCCTTAAAATCAATCACGCACGATCTCAACATTCCTCAAGAGTACGAATGGTCCGCTCGGATAACCATGCAAATACGTGGGTGAAAGTTGTGCTAAGCTTCACTTGAGTACCAAGGCCCATACAAAACGACCTCTAAAAGCTCCAGGAGAGTGAGCGAGTACCTGCATGCGAGATGATGGATAATGTCACTCCCCGTGCAGTCACACTAACTCCCAAATATACAATCTAGCATAGTCCTCACTTGAATCGATAGTTTTGACCGATAGAGAATGAGCAGCACAGTCCCAGCACATCACAGCCACTCAAATAGAGTCATACTATCGGTGGGTACGAGGAAACCCTATAATGAATTCCATGTTGATCTATTCCCACTTTTGGGATACTAATGTCTTGTAACGCCCCTAGGTCTACGGTGCTCCACCTTCACTTATTGACAGTTCGAGCACTTAGCCATATCTCTGCTATGTCCTTCTTCCTTGCCATTCCACCAATAGAACTCCCGTAGGTCACGGTACATCATGGTGGCACCTGGATAGATAGAATATCAGGAACCATGAGCCTCATGCAGCATCCGTTCTCTCAATCATTTACACTTTCAGAACTTACATAAACGACCACACGATATCCAAGCACACCATCTCCCCCTTAGGGAGAAGACACGCACCTTATGATTTTTGAACCAAATCCTTCAACTTCAAGGATAGGGTCTTCATATTGCCTAACCAGCCTTAGTCACCAATGGTCGGGCCCATTACGAATAATGACAACACCATCTATCGAGTCAACAAGGAGAACTCTAAACCTTGCTAGTCGATGTACATCCTTCACCAACTCTTTTCTCCCATACTCAATGTGGATATACTCTCTATAGAAAATCTACTAAGGGTATCACCACCATATTAGCGCTTGCCCGAGATGATAAGGACACTAATATCATAATCATGAGAAGCTCTAGCCATCTCCTTTATGCATAGCTCAAGTCATACGAGAGTGAACACATATTGTAGGCTCTTGTGATCCGTGAACACATCAACATACACTCAATATAAATAATGCCTACAAATCTTCAAGGCAAATACCACTTCTTCCAACTCGAGATCATGAGTCGAGTAGTTCTTCTCATAGGTATTAAAGAGATGCTAGAAGCATATACGATCCTTTGCCACCATTGCATCGAGTGCACCCAAGGCCAACCTTTGACGCATCACAATACACCACAAAGCCATTCGTACCCTAGGTAAAGTAAAGTGGGGCTGAAGTGAGCCGAGTCGTCAACTCCTGGAAACTTTCTCATAAACATTGGACCACTAAAACTTTGGCCTTTTTGATCGGCTTAGTCAACGATCTTTTGCCAACGGAAAAAGCCCTCTACAAACCTCATTAATAACTAGCTAAGCCCAAAAAGCTCCCTAATATGCGTAGTGACTGGTCTAGGCCAATTCTTCACCGTCTCTATCATTGCGAGTCCACCTGCACATTGACTTAAGAGCAGCTGTAAGAGTCAAGCCAAAACTCACTTGCTAAACATAGCAAACAACCGGTGGTCTCTGAAGAGTCTACAACCCTCAGTGAGCGGCTTGCTCCTTCTCGCTTCAAGTGTATATGAGAATATCATCTATGACATAATCACGAACATTTCCAAATACTGTTTGAACACCCTAATCATCAAGTCCATAAAAGATTTAGGGGCATTGATTAATCCAAACGACATAACCACGAACTCATAGTGACCATCACGGTCAGAAGGCTATCTTCAAATGTCACTCTCACGACTGCGGCGTGATAATTGGACTTGAGGTCTATCTTGGAGAAGCACTTAACACCCTATAGGTGCTCAACAGTCATCGATCCTGGGGATGGGATACTTATTCTTGATTGTGACCTTATTTAACTACCAATAATTAATGAACATACGAAGAGATCCATCCTTCTTTCGAACAAGAATTGATGCACCCTATGGGGCTTGGAAACGATAAACCCCTTCTCTAGGAGATCTTTCATTTGTCCTTCCAACTCTTTAGTTCATTTGGAGCCATTCTATAAGGAGAAATAGATATTGGATGTGTATCAGGAAGAAGTTCAATACCAAAGTCAATCACTCTCTCGGAAGAAAATCACGGTAAATCATATGGAATCACCTCCACGATACTCACATACAATAGGAACTAATTGAAGTCGGGGTCTTGGGCGTAGAATCCTTAACCGAACTAAATACACGGAACCCTTAGAGATCATCTTTCTGGCCTTGAGGTAGGAAACAAAGCGACTTATAGAATATTGAACTAACCTTCCATTCTAGAATTTGTCTCACCCAAAAATCGAAACTCTCTTGTACATGTTCTATAATTGGGCGAGGTATAACTTGCATGTAACCAATCCCATCTTGAATGTGATATGAAATCAGTCATGTCACAACTCTACTAGGTCAGTTGAGATGACTTTTTGAAGGATCTTCCTGCAGGGCAGTTTCTGTATACCCATCGAGCTATAACTAACTCCTTTGATTGGAGTAGGGCGAAGGTTTGAAATTTTGGGGCCGGCTACGAAACTAAGGCATAAGGAGTCATAAAAGATAAGGTATCCACTAGATCTAAAAATACATATACATCAAGATGGAATAATCGTAACATACCCAGTAACCACATCGAGTGTAAAAGTCTTCTGCTCTTGACGCGATGATAGGGCATACAATCTGTTAGGCGGCGGCTGCCAACTGCAGCTAGTAAAAGTACTTACTGCTATAAAAGACATGCTCTTTTAGGTTGTCGTGAACTGCGCTGAAACACAGCCTCAAATGTCGCCCGCCCTAGCCAAAAGGACACTCCTTGTGTATGTTCGGCTTCCCTACCACTCGAAGCAAATATACAGTCTACTAGGCACTCTCCTATGTTGTTCTTACCATATTTATCACGGAGGCCCGGGGAGAGTGCGCGCTACACTAGCGTGATCCTCTGTCCCGTAGAGCTGACTCCCTGCTTCTCTACGTCACCCGAGGTTGGGATGGAACACTGGCTGATAACGATGCTGGGTTCGATGACCTCTGGCAGGACTGGGGGCAATGTCTACCATAGTACCTCTGTTGGAGAACCAAAAACTGCTTGTCCTAGCTCTCTTGGACTTTCTCTCCCTCTCCTTCATCTGATCTACCTCTATCTCATGCGTATATGACCAACCGCGAGATGTATAGGTCACTATTCAGCATAGCAGTCCACACCTCCTTGACTAGCGAATTTGCTACCCCATTCACAAATCTACTTATACGAGCCCTCGATCCACAACCATCTCCTAGCATGCTTAGATAGCAGGGTAAACTCTAAGGCATACTCTTGTATGGTCTTGTGGTTTTGCTTCAAGTTGACAAACTCCGCCGCATTCACCTCCCTCAGCTCTCTAAGGAGAAGAACATCTCTAAGAAGGCAGTCACGAACTCCTCCCGGCTCATGAGAGCTGTCACTGCTCTACCATCCTTCCCTTGGAGGTACCATATGCCATCCTTTCAACTGATAGGAAGCTAAGTCCACACTCTCACATCTCAGTCACCCTCATAATTTGGGAGATCTTTGTACCTCTTCAATAACTCATGGGGGTCCTCATCCTTTCGACCCCAGAAACTCAAGTGGGTTTATCTAGAAGTCTCGCACTCTATTTGCCACTTGCATTCCCATTCTAAGAAATGGAGCACCTGCTGGTTGATTTTGAGCGGTCATGGCCTGTGACAACATCTGAAAGGATGCCCTAAACTTTGCCTGAGTAACCTTATCGGGCAGGGGATCCGCTAAAGCTGGTGGGGCTTGCTGATGCCCATCTCTTTGCCATTAGCATGGAAATTTCTATTGCCATTCCTTCTATCATTAACTTAGCGAGGAGGCATGATTCTGGAAACCACGTAAAGCTAGAGTTAGAGGGATAGAGAGAGAGTTGAACTCATGGCACGATTAGAATCATGAAAGAAGGGAAGTTTCCGAAAACATTTCATAGCCTCTTCGTCAGCAAGTGTGATCTGCTTCACACCCATGAAAAAGACTCTACTTAAAATGGCTTTTAGAAATTCTAGGACACTTTAAAACATAATGCTCTTATACCAAGTTTTCTGATTCGAGCATGGACCCTAGATCGAGACACACGATACCTAGAGCCAAGAATGACTCAATCTAACCTATGGGTATGCATAACGAATACAAGAGCATAGTTAAAGCGTAAATTAAGCAAAACCCTTATAAGAGGAAATTCTGAAATATATCAATGATCATAAATGGAGGCAACACTCCATAAAGCTAAAAGTCTACATAATGTTTGATAAGCCTCCTAAACTCTCTGATGAGCTGAAGGACAACACCCCAACTAGATCACTAAAGTCGAAAACTGAAATAGCATAATCAAAACAACTAAATTGAATGTCCTCGAAAGATGAGGACTCACCAACAACGGGTTATGAGCTGAATTGAGGTGGGAGCTGGACTAACGGTGAGACTGAGTCTGATCGCGTAGCTTGTATCTGAAACGATACAAATAGAGTATGCGGTCAGTACTTTGAATGTACTAAGTATGCGGGGTAAGTAAAACGGACATTTAAAATACGTAAAATGTCATGAGAATAGAATATTCTAAAACATGAGGTAATAAATCATAATTTAGACATAAGGGCTCAAGGTTTTCAAATATGTTCATAAACTAGTCATAATAGTAATCATAAGGGAAACCTTGTAAATCATAACTTGAGCTAAAGTATCATAAATATGATCATGCATTAAACATAAGGAATAATGAGGGGACTCGTCATAACCGACACCATCATGATAAGACTTACATGATGCCCCAACTATCTCGCTCAAGTAGGCAAAGACGTCCTAAGCCTTGCCAGGGCAAAGAATGATAACATGGCGTGATCACCAAAAAGACCCCATAGGGTTAAAATGAATATCAACCTTTGTTGGTACGTAATTTTGAGACTCGGAAGTTTTCCTGAACCTCGTGCCTACTCAATGCTAGACACTACTCCCAAAACCATGCACATGGATCATAATCATCATCATGAAAACATACTTGATCTTTCATGGGCTAGTTAAAAATCACGCAATCATAATCATACTTGAAATACGTGAACTAGCCATGAAATAATGCCACTAAATTGTCCATAATACGTACACTTGATTTTCATGAAATCCATACATGCCTTTTAAACTTCATAACTTATTGAAATCATAAAATCAAATCTTAAAAATTCATAAGATCATGTAAGATTAGGTAAAATCATCAGCTTGAAAATATGAATTCATGAGAGATATTGTAAGAAACATGCATTCATAAATCAAAAACATAAATTAGGGCTTGAGCGCATTGAAAATCATAAGAGGATCCTTAGAATTTCATAAGAAGTGATTTAACCCCAAAGTTCATAATCATACTTGTAACATAATAGACTATAATTTCATTAGAAATTGTGGAATTATAAAACCTTAATCATAAATCCATAAGTTCTTATCAATTTAGTTGTACCCATAGGAGAATCAAGGAGGAATTTCATAACAAAATCCCAAGAATTTTGACATAGGGCTTAAGGGAATGGCTTATCGTAATTGCTTTGGAGAAGGTGCATGAGGGTGAAAGAACCCATTATTGATATTCCCACATACCTGGGTTCACTAAATACTAGCTTTAGCTTGAGACCCAAAGAGAAATTTGAGAAGATGAAATGAAATTGATGAAGAATCCTTGATGATCTTGGGGAGAGAAAATTTTGAATTCAAACTAGGAATGAGGATATAATGACTTAGGATAGGTTACATCCTCTAAAACCCTTATAGGAGTTTATGGAATGAGATATTGCAAAGTGCCCCAGAGAATCGGAGTAAAAACCGAAGACTGGGTGATCACAATCAGTAATGATGTCACCCGCACGGCAGTCCGTCGCGGGAAACCATCACCCTTAAACGAGAATGACCTGTCTGGAGCCCCTTAGTGATGGTGGAAGTGATTGACCGTCATTCCCTCAATTGTCCGTCAGGTCTACCATCACCCCTAGGCTTGAAAACCTTCTTTTCGACGGTTCAATGATGATCCGTCACTAGGCTAATCGGTTGTCACACTCACCATAAGCCACAAGCCCGGTTGATGGTGTCACTTTATTGATGATCGTCATTCACACCATCAAAACACAATGCCTACTCAATGGAGCCCGTCACTATGCTGATAGGCCATCGGCTCCTCGGCACCCAGATGTGCAACTTCGATTATTTTTCTTCCAAAGAGCCATTTTAAAGCTCGAGATGTTACACTATGTTCCCCATTTACAACGAATTTTGAAACCCTTTTTGGGAGCTCACATCTCCTCATCCTCCCAATCCAGTTGACAACATTTTGAGAATTCCTCCACAATCCCTTATGATTCCATCTTCTCTTCAATTGCTATAGTGATGGAGGCTAGATTTGATATGTCGAAGGGCAAAGGAAAACCACATTTCATGCGAATCTCAATGCCTTTGTCACCACACAGTCCATTTCATCCCTTAAACTTAACTTGGAGTCGATGCTTGAAAGGGATGGTGTCAGGAAGCTCTTTCAAGCAATATGTTTGAAGGGGTCTGACTGAACCTGATTAGACATGCTGCTATCCTTACTCCGGAGATGAGATAATAGTCCAAAGTACAGATCAAATGGCCCAAGTGAGTCACAAAGTAAAATAATTGAAAAAAATGTTGAGGCATCCTCTCCTATTCTCAAATATGCTGAATTGGCTTCCGCTCCTGTATGGGATGGAACCCCAGGCACCCTACACATTGAGCAGGTGGTTTCTGACTCTGTTGAAAGTGACGATGAGTAGCCCCTTCTCTTGGAAGGTACATAGAATCACCTCCAAACATCGGGGACGCCCGATCGGGAGGCGGGTCCATCCACCAGCCACAAGGGCTAGTACAAGAAAAGTAATGGAGGATGCCTTGAAAGAAAGACAAGCCAAGATAGGTAAGAGGAGAGAAAGCTAAAAAAGATAGTATTATTTGTGAAGATGAAGTACAACCCGAAATTATCTTAGATCAAGATAAAGAGGAAGTGGAAAAGTAAATAGATATTAACATTGCAATAGGCATTTTATTACAATGAGAGAAATTCCTATTGGAACCCTCTGCTGGTGAAGAAGGGAGGAAAGAAGAGACCAGGTTGAAAGTAAAGCATCAAAAAGAAAAGTGGCTGCTAGAATAAAACGGAAATAGTAGGAAGTTATTGAGTATGAAGATCCTTCCAAAACCACCAGAGGCTCTAATCCAAGTAAGAAAAAGTGAGCAAGGTTGTACAAATAGAGGGACCTATTGCCTGCTCCAGGTCTACTCAACATAAAGGGTTAGTGAAGTCTCTTTAGAGAGGAGAGAGGTAGGCCATTCTAAGGATTCAGAAAGTGTTAGAGTACAGTTCTTTAATTCTAAGATAGCCAACATACGGGGATGACGGGCCTAATGGAGATGGTCTAGTTTCAGGCATGGAGCCATATGTTCACTCCATCCGTTCCTGATTTGCACAAGAAGGAATTACGAGAATTCTACTATATAATGTTTATAGCTGAAGGGAAAGATATGATCACAAAGGTGAATGGGGTCAATATAACCCTTGATGAGCAAGTTGTTGGGTAGATCTGGATGTTCCTCTTGAAGGGATTAGGTCTATGGAGGAACAGAGTGTGTCTAGAAAATTTTTATCCTTGATTAGAAAACTAGAGAACCTAAGTGGCGAGAGACTTTTCAAAAAGTAGCTGAAGGGTGAGTACTAACTGGTATTCGAATTCTTGAATAAAGTTCTTCTTCCTAGGATAAAAGCGGATATTCGAAGTCTCGACCTCTTCATTATGGAGGATCTCAGCACCTTCAAGGCCATCAGTCTACTGGTGGTTATGATTAAACACATGCGTAAGGTCATGACATTCAAGGATGGTATGCATGGGTTGGCGTATGGGTTTCTTCTGAATTGAGTGTTCGATTTCTTTAAGGTCACCTATGGTCAAGGGATCACATGAACCAGGAAGTAGATGATCACTCTCACCACACTAGAAGAATGTGAATGTGTGCATTGGCGAGGCGGTGTAGGGGTCAGTATGTAATCTTAGATCTTATTTCTACCCAAGTCAAAATGAAGTGGAAAAGTGATTGGTTGTTGGTTCAATTGGATATAGAAATTTTGTGCTTGAAGAATCTTTACGGGAAGCCTCGACGGCCCCAATAGAGGAAACTAGGTCTCGTGAATGATCTCTATAAGGAGAATGAAGCTTTAAAAGGCCCAAGTGGGGGAATTGACCTAGAAAGCTTCTTGCACGCATACAAAGATGCAAATGAGAGAATGACCATACTTTCTTCATTGAAATTATTGGGTCCTTAAGTACTTGTTCCTATGTTCCTCTCCCAGTTCCATGATGTCCCTTTCCCCATCCTTATCTCTCCTCAAATCCCATCCTCTTCAGCCCTTTGTCCCTTTTTGTATGATTGTTTTGAGACTAGATTGTATACTTCTGTCTGTATTAATTATGATGCTTTTTAATCTAAATGAATGATGATCAATTGCTCTTATGTCACGCTCTCTCTTATCTTTTTATTTCATGAATTTATTCATATTAGTGTTGCCTATTGTCCATAGTTAACATTGTGCTATTTTTCCTCTACTTGGGTTACTGTTTGTCCATTTGTATGATGCCAAAAGGGAAGTACTCATGATGGAGAACAAGAGCATTGGGGTGTTTTGTGACGGGGGGAGGCGGGGACTCTATAATAGGGGAGCACTTGCAGTAGGGGGAAGCTATGAATACTTGATTAATCCTTGGATATGTATGTTTGTCATCATCAAAAAGGAGAAATTATTGTACTTGTGGTTTACTGATAGAAAAACCCATGAAGGACAGATTCCTACTATGACTCTCCTGATAGGACACGGTTGGCCGGTGTATCGAAAAAGTCCACTTACAGCTGTAAAGTGTACTTTTCTTGCGGGTAGTTAGTGAAGTTGCAATAAATTATAGCAGAGTTGCAGTAGCCCAAATGTACTATCCAATGGGATCTCTTCCTGGCTTTTGATCTCTCATATATGGATAGATATGAGAAAAACAAAACAGTTTATCTCCATTTAAATATTCTCTGCTACAACCGATCTATGCCCTTTTGGTCTATGAGGGTATCCCCCTTTTCGCTATTCTTTCTTTCATCTCCGGTGTTTTCAAGAACAAAGCTGCTCAAAAACAAAGGACCTACTCATAACCAAGCGAAGTTATCCCTAGTCTAGGTTGTTGTTTAGCCTTTCTAGATATTCTCAAGTATAAACCTACTCTTTAGTGTGAAGCTTGTGTAGGTATCTTTCATTATAATCCTTCTTAAGTTCTTAGAAGAAGACATCAACTAGAGTTAGTAGAGTGTAGGGCTAGAGTTAGCCGTGGAGGCGCTGTTAAGTATTGGTTAGAGCATGTTGCAATAGAGTTATTACATTGAAGCCTTGTCTAAAGTTACTTCAAGGAGGGGCGTATTAAGAGTCTAATCCAAAGGATTACTGGAGTCTATAATCGATGTTGCTCAGATTTAGTGAAGTTGTTGGTGAAATCCTATAAGGTAAGTCATTGTTTTACTCCCTTGAGTAAGGAGGCTTCCACGTAAACATCCTGTGTCACTTACATTACTGTTTTATCTACTTTTGTCATTGTGATTAGTGTTGGTGTGTTCGAAGGACCAGGTCTCTTGCAAGAAGAGGGTGGACTCGTATAAGTTAACAAGCTCAAAAAAATGATGCTACCACTTGGAAGTTGTGAAAAAACTATTGTGCATCTGGTATTAGTTTTCTCATGATTGTAGTGTTATTTTTTTCCATATTAAGATGGAATAATAATCTCGAACAATGACGTTAGGCATTTCTTATGCCCATTTGCCATACTACCACACATCTTTTACAATATTTTGAGATGTTTATCCATATGAAATGCGTTCATGAATATGTGTGTTAAACGAGCTAACAAGTATTTTTTGATGATTTTAGTAGGTAACACATGGAAAAAGACTCAAAAGTGGTCAAAAAGTGAAGAAAGAAGAATTCGAAAATTTGGCATGGTGAGATAGCTGAAGTGGCGCACCAACCACCAAAATTCAGAAAATTATGCTCGGGATGGTGCTATAGCTGCCGTGGCATGCCCATTTTATTTGGATATCTAACCACGAGAAGAATTTGTGATCAACACCTTGGCGAATTGAATGGAGTGGCTCACCAGAGAGGTTCCGGACTTGGGAAAAATATCTAACACTCTGGTGCGTTGGCAGAATTGGTGTGCCAGGTCTCAAGAACATAGAATTTTGACTAACATCTTTGCAAGATGGCTGGTGCGGTATATGCCAAGGCTCAACTTGAGAGGAAATTCAGCTAAGTTTGGCGAGATGGTGGTGCAGCCTTTTAGGAGCTGTTCGGGATGGATTTTTCTATGTTTAAAAATATTACTTGAGGAAAAAAGTTGTTACCTTATTTTTAATTACTTGGCTAGGGCATTCGTTTATGCTAGACTTTCAATTCTTCTTTTCATAGGTTGTTCATGCTTACTTGATTTCATGCTTATTCATTAGATTGATCACCTTTCAAATATTATCTATTGGCTCGATGGTTGAACTCGGGAGAGGGAACTAATGAGGTTAAAGGAAGCATAGAATAGGTTTCAATTATCTTGTTCCAATAGTTCAAGAGTTGATTTCGTTGTTCGGAATAGGATTATACCACCAAACCTATTCGAGTTGAGCCAATATCTTCAACCGTCGTCTCATATTTCTCCTGCAACCATAGGGATGCCACTTTTACTGACATTTTCTGGTGTTAGGGTTCATGAGAGAGTTTTTGACTATTCGGGAGAATAGTTAAGAAGTTAAGTTCATAACTTGCAACTAGTAATCTTAGAAGAATGTTGTCTGGCATATTTGAGTCCTAAAACTCAACTTTGAAAGCAAAAGTGCCAAGACCTTGGATTTCTATCATCATTTGAATTAAAAAATATTTTGCAAACGAATTTAGTTTTTAGTTTAATTTACATTCAAAATTTGAAAAATAATCTCAAAACCATTTCCCAGTTTATCTGAGTTTACTTGAATAGGGAAATAAAAGTTCACACTTGGCGTTAATTTTTCAAGTCTCTGTGGGCACGATATCGGGACTTCACCATCCTATATCACTTGATGACCATGTGCGGTTGCGTGCACTTGGCGACATCAAGTTTTGAGCGCCGTGCAGGGACCCAGATTGATTGATTGTTTGTGGTTAGGATTTTTATTACACTATTTTGCACCTTGTGTTTGTTGTTGGTTTTGAAAGTTTCAGATGGTGTTTGTTCGGTGTATGCTGCCAGCTACTAGAAGCTAGGGACAAACCTTGGCTCACTGATGCGAAATTGAGAGAAACTTTCGTAGGTTAGCAATGACGAGAGAACATTGAGCAAACTACGGGGCAACAACTAAGATAGGATTCCAATGCTCAACTTTGCTCGTAAACTTAGGAGAATGCTTTCAGGCGATCATTAAGTCGTCCATAATTGGAAACTTTGAGTTGAAGGAGGGAACTATGCGGTTGGTTCAAAATACTTGTCAATATTAGGAAAAGCCGCATGAGGATCCTCACAGGTGATGATGCACATTCGTAAATTAGTGAAATTATCACTAATTGGAGAAGCGAAGAGTAACAGAATGAGACACTGGGTCCATCATAACTAGAATCTCTTTCTAACAAGTTCATAAATAGGTTTTCTCTTTGAAGATCGAAAGAATTAAGAAAGATCTCAAGATTTGTTCCCAGGATAGTGAGACCCTGGCTTAAGCTGGAAAAGATACAAGAGATACTTGCGAGATTGTCTGCACCATATAAAATCAATGGAGATCTTAAGGGCACAACTTCATAAAAGGGCTAAAGCCAGAGTCTAAGATTTTACTTGATGCTACCGCACAGGGGCAAATCTTGTCCAAAAGTTATGATGAGATAGAGGCTCTGTTGAATCTCATGTCGGTTAAGGAGCCAAGATTATCCAAGATTTAGGAAGAGGTTAAACAACAACTAAGGTCCCAAGGAAACTTGAGGTTGATGAATTGTAGAAGCAATTCGGGCAGATATTAGTTAGTTGGTGAATATGATCAGTAAGTTAGTGACCATACATTGGCTATAAGTCATGTTCAACAAGTTCATACTCCACTGCCTTTGTGTGAGGCATGTGGAGAGGGTCATGCATATTTAGGTTGTCCACTAAGCGTAGAATCTATCTATTTTGGGTCAACATGGTTGTAGTAGAGTTTTGTAGAAAATAGATTCTGATCGGGGGTGCGGGGTGCGCTTAATCCCTCATGGGGAGGAAATCAGATCTTTCAGAGGCCCCCGAACGCTTCAAGGGACCTCAGGGCTAGCAGCATGGCAGCTCTTTAGAGGAGAACATGAAACAATGGATAGTTCGGCGGACTCGGGTTGTTAATGAGATGCATAATTCCATCCATGAATTTAGCAGAAAGGAAAATGGTCAATTAGCCCTTTAGCAGCCAAGCAGACCGCAAGGGGCACTTCCAAGTAACACTGAGAAGAACCGCAATGAGAATGTCACCGCAATCTCTTTGCATAGTGGAAATGAGTTAGGTAGTGATGCAAAGATAACAAGCGAGACAAAGGTTGTGAAGTTAGAGTAGGAGGTTGGTG
The DNA here is from genome assembly GCA_018107945.1 of Datura stramonium. Lineage (NCBI taxonomy): Eukaryota > Viridiplantae > Streptophyta > Magnoliopsida > Solanales > Solanaceae > Datura > Datura stramonium. Next base: position 47,168 of record JACEIK010004572.1, on the reverse strand, counting down.
AGTCAAGTCAATCATATCCAAAAGTGGTGGAAGCTAGACCACTCCCTCCATTTTCACAGATATTTATAAAGAAGATTGAGGATGCAACTTGTAAGAAGTTTCTTGATGTGTTGAAACAGGTGCATGTGAATCTATCATTGGTAGAGTTATTGAAAGAGGTTCTAAAGTACACCAGGATATCTTGGAGATAATGTGGAAAATAAATAAAGGCTCTGCAGAGTTCAAAACTGTAGCTCTCACAGAAAAGTGCAGTTTTCAAGTGCAAAGCAAGATGCCAAAAGAACTGAAAGATCCCGGGAGCTTCTTGTTCTAGTCTTAATTGGAAGCCAGTCGGCTCAACATTGTTGATGCAGGTGCAAGCATCAATCTCATGACTGCATCATTGTTTAGAACATTGAGGTTATGAAAACCACATCCTACCACAGGGACATTGCAGTTGGCTAATAGGTCCATCACTTATTCCAAGGGCATTATTGAAGATATATTGACCAAGAAGTGGAATCGTTCATCACGCGAGTGGACTTTATCATCTTGATTATGAGGCTGATGAAGTAGTTTCCATCATTTTAGGAAGAGGATTCTTGGGCACAATTGATGCAGTTATAAGGGTGAAGTCAAGAAAGATGTCGATGACTAAGAGGCGGTTTTTGATGTACTCAAATCAACAAGTCCACCTCACTATGTGGAGCTTAAGAAGGCAGGCACAATGGTAGAGCCAGAAGTCCAAACAGGTCGTTGAGCAGCATGTGTTCGAGTTAAATCAGGAAATTAGTTTATGAATCATCTCACTCAATTGGAGGAGTAAGAAGTCTTGCGTCGTGCCGCAACGTTAAATCGGGCGCTGCACGGAGGCAAACCTATGAATATTATGCCACGACTATAAATAAGGTGTAGTGGAGGCAGCCTATCTTTCTAACACATATTTATTTTATAGAGATGAACCGAGAGAATTTAAGGTGGAAAAGTGGAGAAAGGAAGTTGTGAAAAAATTCAAAGTCTAGGGTGAAATCACGGCGTGGGGCACTAGGTGTTGAACTTCAGAAGAATTTTTTTTTCTAGGTTGGTGTAGTGGCTGGCGCGCTGCGCCAAGCCCAATTCACAAAGAAATTATTTTTATAAGTGTGTGGGGCATTGATTGGTGCGCCGCACCGGGCGGTCGGGCAAATTTTTTTTTTTTTGGGTCCATGGTTCAAGTCCGACCAAAGGTCCCTAAATTAATAAAAATCCATGACCCATACCCTTTATTTTAATTTACATTCATCTTCTCTCTCTCTAAAAGACAAAGAAAAGAAAAAGAATTTTCTCTCTCCTCTCTCTCTCTCTTAGCTATAAGTCCACCTCCCAATTCTCCTGTGTTGTCTTCTCCAGCTTAATAAAGCAAGAATCTCTAACTCAAGTAAGTGAATTTATCCTCTCCTTTAATATTTAATGTTGTAAGCATGCTCCCATTACCATTCTTCCCCATATCAAAAAACCAAAAACCACCATTGATGGTCAAGAAGCTTGACTTCATAATGTGGGTTTTCATGACTTAAATATCATATGTTCTTCCATAATAATGTTGTATCCTTTATTGGGTTTCTTGTTTTGGTTGAAATTTTGTAATTTTAAGTTGTGGGTGTGAAGAGGGAGATGAATGGGTTGTAGTGAGTTTCATGAAAATTAATGAATTTGGAGTAATTTTGTGGAGGAAGAAGTTACTTGAATAGTGTGATGCTTGAATTGTGAAAATATTTGTTGTTGAAAATTCATGTTAATTCATTGTGGAAAGTAGAGAAATTCATGTAATTTGTTGGTTGGATATTTTGAATACTTCCACACTGGATTATTATGAACTACGAATCAATAATGAAGGAAATAAAGTGAGTGTCTAACTTGAAGCACTCTTGAAAAAATGAGACAAATGTGAGAAAAATCATGAATATGGTTGTGAAGTGTAAAGTTTGTGAATGAATTGGGTTAATGAGATTTAGCATGATAATGGAGGAAGTCTAAGTATCCTATTTGACAAATTCTCATAATTATGCTAGCGAATTAAAGTGTTAAGGTTGTTTCGCACCTCCTACACCTAATTAGCTAGCCTTGTTATTAATGAACTAACTTTTGTGTGGTTATTGATGTTGATTGACGGGTGCTATGGCTTCACGTGCAAACAAAGGAAGAAATAGCCGAGTGTGGCAAGGGCTCAAAGGCTCGGGAAGGGGGTGCATCGAGCTCGTCAGCCTAAGGGCACCCTTGCTTGGAGGTTTGGAGCCAAGGCCATGGAGGAGAATGGACTCAAGTGGTTTAATGCCAAAGAAGCCAAGTATTCCCTGGAGAATTTGGATTGATGAGGGTCATCGGCGCGAGGTTTCCTGCCATTCGAGACACCTCCCGCCGAGTTGGGGCTTGAGTACGTGTTTGCTGAGCTGAAGTGCAACCTCACATTAGTGAGGGAATTATATGCGAACTGAAATACCTCGTTTGGAGAGAGCACAAAGATCAGGTGTGGGGGATAAGTGTTTCGTTTCATTGCGGGTCTTTCAATGCATTTCTTGGCATGTAAGTGGACCAGATGTATTTCATGTTCATGAAGACCCCATACCGTGACATTTCCACACTTTGTGTGAAGAGAATTCAACTTCCCAGTAGGAAATAGATGAAAATGGCACTCATTCGACACCTTCATTCTCCTAGTTGACTAAGGAGGACAGAGTTTGGGTCAAGTTGATGCGTTGTATTTCTCGGGGACACACACCCACGAAGATCACTTGAGAGGCGAGTAGTGTATACGCTGATGAAGGGGCTGCGGATTAACTTTGGCATAGTGCTGAGGGACATTAAGGCGATCAAGGATAACTGCCAATGAAAGTATTGTTATAATGACTTATCGGGACCCGATCTATACCTTGAACTAACCACGGTTCTTGGTGCCACAAGTGACCCCAAGATAACCCATGGCTTAACATCACACAGGTATACTGAATTAAACATAGCTGAAGCTCAGAAAAACATAACTAAATAGCTTTTCTGAAAAATACAAAATGTACGATATGATACTAAAATTTATTCCCAAAAGCGCAAAACATCACGAACATCACTATGTTTGAAAGACATCTAAGAACTGACGAGTTGCTAGGACAAGCCCCCAGCTAACTCTAAGTCTAACTCAAAAAGAAAATTGAACTGAAAGATACTCTCATCCTCGGAAAATGAGGACTCACCAAATATACTGCTACAGTCGTTAGAAGGGAATTACTGACGATGTTGTGATTGAGAACCTATACCTATATTATAATACGATACAACATGAATATATGCATCAGCACTTTAAATGTTCTAAATATGTGAGATGAAGGGAAAACAGTAGAATACTTAGCGAACTGATATGATATGAAATGACCAAGCGCCCAGACTAGTAATTATTGGGATATAATTGTAATAATGTAAATATAGACACTGACTGGTGGTCATACAGCATATCCTGAAAACTGAAAAAACTGAACTGAAATCCATGGTAGACGGAACTAACCTATCTTGACAAGTGGGAGGTTTTATAACCAACATATAACCACGCGAGCTAGACGTAGGTCGATGTATACCCCCCATCAAAGAAGGCCCGTATACCTTGCCAGAATATAGTAGCTGAACTGGGTGATCACTATCAATGCCTATTCAGGATAATAACCTACCGGTGGCAGCATAATTTTAGGAACACAAAGATACTTATTTGAACTCGACACCTTTCGGTGCTATGTCCTACTCCCAATGGAACTTACTAGGCATGACCACTACGCTGATAACTCGAACGTGTCCTAAGACTTAAGTCAGGAATACTTATTTAGAAGTAACCTGAGTGTCTGAAGGACTTGATAACTGAAACTAAGTGTACTAAGACTGGCGAGCCGCTTTAGGCGAAAGCATTGTGACCATCTAAAGAACACACTAACAACTGATAACTGAGACTATGGAGGTTTACTGAACTTCTTAAGAGACTATAGTCAAACTTATCAGCTGGCATTTCTGTAAGATACTAAAAATGCTAAGTACTATTTAGGACTAAACAATCAACAATTCAACTTTTGGATGATCTGGTGTGCTATTATGTTGATTACAGAACTATCGAGAATCACGCAATGTTTGTATCTGGACAATTATGTAATACTCTTCAAATTACAGACTAGGGCTAAACACATTTCAAGAAAAGAGAGATATCAGCACTTAAAGTATAACTAACTACAACCTTCAAAAAATCATGAAAATTAAAAACCGAAGGAAATTCATATTCTAAGCGATGAACCCAACTCTAACATTTGATACAAAAAGGGATAGAACTGATAAAGATTTTAGGAAGGTTTTGGGCCACAAGAAAAAAGCAATTCTCTTGTTAAAATTTCACATACCTGGAGTAGAATTTCTTGGAAAAAACTGAGAATGCGAGAAGGAAACCTGAAGCCCTAGCTTGCTCTAAAGAAGCTATGAGTTCTTCGTGCTTCTTCGATCTGATTTCTGGGAAAGAATGAGGGAGAGGGTTGACTATTCCTCTAAAGTCACTCTAAATAATCCTAATACGATGTAGTTTAGGATTAAGATGATAGAGTTTTACAAAATTCCCCTTAAACATTTAATAGAAATTCTAACCCGTGGATGGTATGACCAAACCTACAAGTCGTACCATTATACTATGATCTGTACCACCACTCGTTCTTAGCGACTCTGCTTAGACCCAACTCTCTAAAGTTTTCCACAGTTACATACTACGAATCGTACCAGCATCTTACGACTATTACTATGATTCATTGTTTAGTCTGAGTTTTCCTGCGGCCCACTCACGACCCATCCTCTGAGTCGTACTATCATATCACAAGTCATACCATGACTCGTGGCTACCTAGAGTTTCCCTGACTACTTCTCTGAATTTTTCTATGATTGATCAGTACGATACGTACCAGGGTGGAATGATTCATTGCAGGTCATGGTTTCTCAACCTCGTTCTCGAGTTTCTCCATTCTCTAGTTATGAGTCTAGGTACGATCCGTACCTTAGTTGTATGAGTCGTACTGTGACTCATATTGAGATCTTTTTCCCAGTTTTCTATAGAATCAAATTTTAAATCTCAAGGCTAGCCTAAGGAAGTTCTAGGGAGTTATAATATCTCCCCATTGGGAACATTTGTCCTCGAATGTAGGCTAGAAAAACTGAAAGACTAGGAAATAAGTTGAAATCCCAGACCAAAAAACTATTAGATGATTTCTTAAGTGACTAACTCCGAACTGATATAAGCATAATAACCGAGTTGACACAACTGGAGTGCACATTGAAAACATGAATAGGGCTGATGAGTACAGAACTGAATAGAGTACTGAGTAGGAATTTAGTACTTGATGCGGAAGTTGAATTAAAGGGAACAAATAAGGGATTTAGCCATCATGTCTACTTCTGCTTCCCATGTAGCTCCCTCAAGTAGCTGGTTTCTCCACAAAACCTTTACTGAAGCGACCTCCTTGTTCCTCATCTTACGAACTTGACATTCTAAGATTTAAACTGGAACCTAGCCTTCATAATTAAGGCTTTCCTTTACACCAACACTCTCTAGAGGCACTATCGAGGTCGGATCACCAATGCACTTCTTTAGAAATGACCATGAGACTGGGTGTACGATGCTAACTCTGCAGGTAATTCTAACTCATAAGCCACCTTGCCAATGCGTTTCAAGATTCTATAAGGTCCCATATATCTTTCTTCTTGAGTTTTCTTTCTTCCCACCTCATCACCCCTTTCATAAGGTGAAATAGTCGGATAAGCCCAATCATCTACATCGAACTCTAGCTCTCTTCTCCTAACATCCATATACGACTTCTGTCAGCTCTAGCCTATTTTCAACCTTTTCTGATAAGCTGAACCTTTGCATATACTCATGAGCTGAGTCTGGTCCTATCGCTTGTCCTTCACCAACTTTGAACCACCCTATAGGAGATCAACACCTCTGCCATACAATGCATCAAACGGGCCATCTAGATCTTGGAGTGGTAGCTTTTTGTTATATGCAAACTCAATGAGAGGTAGGTGATCATCCGAATTGCCCTTGAAATTAATTACACATGCCCTCGACATGTCTTCCAAGGTCTGAATAGTCCACTGGCTTGTCCATCTGTCTGTGGGTGAAAAGGCATGTTGAAGCGACACAGGTGCTAAGTCCTTCTGAAATGATTTCCAAAAATGCAAGAGGTAAACTAGGTACCTCTATCTGAAATGATGGAAAAGGAAACTCTGTGTAGTCTGACTAACTCTCTCAGATGTACATTGACATAATCCTCAACTAAGTCGATAGTCTTATGATGTCGCCCAAATTACTCCTCACAATTGAGATATAAAGCGATCGATCATGAGATATAGAGAACCCAACAAGGTTGAGGTCGATCCCATAGGAAATATGGAAAAAATTCCAAGTTAATGTGATTAGCTATTACTATCGGATTGCTTATTTTCTGGGGGGGAATAAAATAATAAAATAATGAACAAGAGTGAAAGTAGTAGATGCTTAATTCAATTTTGATTTGTATTCAATAAACAAATTGACACAAGTTGTGTTTCCCAAGACTTTATAACTACAAGACATACACTAGTGATCTATTCGTGTTTAACAGTACATGTAATTAAATTCAGAAGGTTCACCTAAATGGTTGATCCTATCTGAATGGTATCACCCATAACGATCCGTATACGGGTGTATTCTTAGTTAACCCTTACCCTTAATGGTTATCATCCCGGACAAGTTCAAGCTATTAGATGAGGTTGATAGCCTCAATCTCTGCAGTAATCCCTTTTCCCATTCACTACATCCTTGATCCGGTATGCCAAGAATAAGGCAAGTTCAACATTTTGCAACTGTTAAGAAATAATTAAAATGAAGAAAAAATAATACATACATTAAACCTCGTTCAAGAATCACTAAGTGTTTTACCTATGCGAGTTAATTCATCATTGTTCCCACAACCTAGTTATGGGTTTAGCTACTCATGCTTGAATATCCCAATCACAAAATATAGAATAAATCATAATTGTGACTTACAAAGACTCGTAGAAGAAAACCACGTGAATTGAATATAACTCCAAAACCGATGAACAAAACTCCAATGTTGATTAATTCCCAAAATCAAGATCAAAATTACAAACTTTGTTTCTTAAACCAAGAATGATTGTTTACAACACTAGAATCCACGTGAAAGTAGTAAAAATAAACTGTCTACGAAAAATAAACCTAAAAATTATATTTATAGTCCCCAAAGCAAATCTTATCCTAACTAACTTGGATTCAGTCAGGCATGGGTAACGGGCAAGTAGCGACTCGTTGGGTCACCCAATGAGTCGTGATAAGTGAAAATCATCCATCCTCGGTAGTAGGCCCAATCGTGGTGACGGGTCACCTAACGACTCGTCGTGTCAGGGCACGAGAATCTGCCTCCTCTCGTGGTCTTGGCTCACCAAAATTCCAGTGCACTGGCAGTTCCTACCAATGTTCTCCTGATGAGTAAGTCCCATCATTCGGCGACTTGTTACATCCTTCCGTTACCTTCACTGGATATTTTTAGAATTCATCTTCCCAATCTTCACGACTGTCTTAACGACTCATTACCAGACATAACGAGTCATGCCTTTAATCCGTTAAGTGCCAGCTGTTTCTTTAGCATTAAACTTGATCTTCTCCTACGAATCCAGGCACGAGTGGTGCTGAGACAACAATTCGTGACATGCCTAGTGGCCCCTTACATTTTGTCCATTTCCTGCCTTACTTTGCCTATTTCCCATTTCGGACCTGTTTTCCTACAACATTCAACACAAACGCATCATATCTACATAAACATACCCGGAATGTGCATAGTTTCTTGGTTTTAAGCATCGAAAGTGCCGTAAAGGTATGGAACATCAACATCCATCAACTTATAACTTTTGCATTCCCTGTAAAGATACAAAATAAAATAAACTTCTTCAACGCTTCCAATCAAAAGAGCGTTAGGAAACTTACGGCAGTCACAACTCTTCATCAAAGAAATTTTTTTTAACCCATGCTATCATACAAACTCGAATCATAATGCATATGAAAATTTTCATCCATGACACAGAGGAATCGAAACTTGGCAAAATACTGTCACTTGCAAACATGCACATAAATCTATAACCTAAGCCCATACAATTTGCGAACCAATTTTGTTGGCCAAATACTCTCGCCTCAAGAAGTCCCAAACTCACTCATGTGTAAGTAATTTATATCAATGTATTTCTCTTGGGACTAGGTAAGATCATACTCTCTCTCACAAGGAAATTCTAACTGTGTGCATGCAATGCCATTGAAGCTAACTACTTTCAATACCTCGATTTTAAGACGAGGTAACCGAGGATCACTATAGCACTTTTTAAGCTTGTAATGTAGGCTCGAGTTCGGGTATGGTACATATAGGACTAGTAGTTTAGCAGTCGTTGACACTACACACGCCTTGACTCCACTTTAACTTTTTTTCCATATTTTCTCCCTTTTTCCTTTACTTGCTTCTTCTTTTATTTTCGTTTGCATCTCTGAGTGCGGTTCTTCTTCTTTCAAGCATTCATTGCTTTAACAATTTTCCTTCTTTTCTTTCTTGCTCTTTTTCTCTTTAATGATATTTTTGTTTCTCTCTTTTCTTTCATTACGCACACCACACCTGCTCTTTCATTTCCATTACCCAATCTCATTCCACCCTCTCTTCTTTATCACCCCTATAATAGCCACCCTTAACTTAGGAGATTTACCTAAGTTGAGGTTCATAGTGTCAAAGCAGGGATCAGGGCCAAAACAGGTTCATTTTTAATAAAGAAGGAAGGTGGTGTGAATTAAACAAAGAAAGGTCAATTGGCCTCAAAATTTGGATCAAGGGATTTTATTTTTTTTGGTTGGTCTTTTAAGGCTAAAGTGGGCTGTAAACAAAAAGAAAGGTCAATTTAAGCTCAAAAATTTGGATCAAGGGATATTTATTTTCTTTTGGTTGGTCTTTTAAGGCTAAAGTGGGCTCATTAATCAAAAATGGCCTATGATCCTTTCCTAGTTTTCCATCCTCTATCTCGGTACGACTGGCCAAGCAAGTTCTAGATTGACACACACAACATAATTTAACTATTAACCCTCGCTCACACATAGCACAGGTCAACATCATCACTTCTACTAACTAGTAGTTAATGTACAACCATACAATGGTAAATATGTTCATAGTTTTAATGCCATGCAAAGATTCACAAAGGTCATACTTGTCGATTTAAACACACACATAATTTTTTTTAGGAGGGGTATCACATTATCAGTTCAACTATATTCAAAAATTCATGCTCTTAACTGCCTTAAGTTCACCTAACTTTCTTTCGACTGACACAAATAAACAAAAAAATCATAAAAACCTAAATGTGGTGGTTTTACTAGATAAGGAACACCCGAGGGAAAAGATATCAGGCAAGAAAAACCCTCGGGTTATGTTCAGCAAAAATACACAGGTATCCCTCCTCACCCCCATCAAGAAAAACATGTGTCGTCCTCGACGCATATATAGAAAACAAAACCATGGAAATAGGGAACATACCTGTGCGACCTAGGTGTTTGCAACCTGGTCAGTGGAGGGTGCAGATACTCCTCCAGTGTCCTCTCCGATACCACCGGCTTGACCCGGTGCATTTTCAGACCCAACTGAGCTCATACCTTCTCCCCGAGCTCTCGCTTCCTCAACTGCGGCCCTCTATTGAGCCTTCTCTCTGGATAAGTGTAGCGCTGTCTCTATCTCTCCCTGCTCTCGCTTCTGCTGATGGAGCAGAGATTCATCCTCCTCAAAACTCTCCTCCTTACGAGGCCTCTTACCCTTATCTTGCGCCACCGACTTCTTAGTAATGAAGTCAAATATCGGTGGTAGCTCTTTTTCGCTCTTATCCTCAATTACTGGAAGCACGGGTGGACGGATCATAGCTACCTGTCATGGGGATAACTCCTACACCTCTGCTTTGAGCGCTGCTACCTCCGCATACCACCTTGCCAATTCGGGCGCCTGTAACTGTGTAAGGCGCTCATCCATGCGTCTCTCAAAAGCATCTAACCTTCCATGCAATGAGCTATAGAGCGCATCCAACTCTTTGGTAACCCAAGGATTGACTTGCTCCATTAGTACCATTACCTACAGAGCCGTGTGTGCTTGTTGTTTCTCATCTTTTGCCGGCTGTTTATCCATGTCGGTTAGGAATTCTTTGGAGATTGTGACTAGACCAGCTGAAGGAGCGCTTGAGTGTGCAACAGGTTGTTGATGTGCAGCTGCTGTGGATGATGACTCCGGAATCTCCGCAGGGGTAGGAATGTCAGCTGCATCTGTAGCCTCAGGATGGCTACCTATCTCTCTGGCTTCCGTGGGCTCTGCCACCATCTCAGTAAATACAGCAGCCTCAGTCTGCATACCGCTGCTAAATGCCTCTGCCAATATAGTCGCTCCAGCGGATGCGGCAGCCTGACTCCATGCTCTCGATACTGGGTTTGTGTCCTCCCCTATCAACCGATATTGGTTATCTTGTGGACCACTATGCGCTGGTCAACCGATGGAAACTTTGGCACCTTTGGCACCTTTGACTCCTGACAGAGTTTATCAACAAAACATGGAAATGGAATGGCAGTGCCATCATTTATCGCCCGCTCTCAAATCTCTTCAGCATTATACCACGGGAAATTTATGGCGTACCCCTCCATAATGCTAGCTACCAATGCTGCTCTGTCAGGTGAAAGAATGCTATCACTGCTGGTTGGTACCAGCCTATGCCGAACCAGTGACCACCAAAACTTTGCTTGAAAATTCATTTTGGCCTTCTTTATTTGGGACTCGGTGCCATGCAACCATTCGACCAACGGACCTCTTGTGGCAATGACCCATGATAGCCAAGTGTATTGCCTGATTCACTCCTCACTATTTAGCTTCTTAGTCTTGACTTTCTTAAGCTCGAATAGTCCGTGATCGAACTCGGCTGTATTCATCGGGGCATGATAGTCTGGCCCATAAAGTAGTCTGGAAATGGTCCTTTCAGATATGTCTACAGGTGTATACTGAACCAACACCTGTGTTAAAGTGTGCCTCTTCTTCCATTCTTGACAATCTAATGCCAGACGCTGTAATATGGCTGTGTAGGCTGTATAGAATTCTCTAACTAGGAAGGGGATGTAGCTTTCCGATGGCTCCATTAACCACCCAAACCTATATTTGTCTAACAAATCCTGCAGCTCAGAAAGGTCCTTGAGCCCCATGGTGACCAGTCTGGGCTCTTGTAGATGCTCCTATTTGGATGTCCTTTGTCATTCGGAGCAATATCCCTATTGTAAATTACCCTCATATCATGAACACACCATATCCTCACGTGCCTTGGTTGATAATTCAATGTATTCGAAGTCTTGGTCAATTTATCATCTGTGTTCCCTTGTCGAGCACGTGAGTCATCCGCAACTTCTGTGTTTCGCTCAGCTGTGATGCCCTCAGGAGAAATTGGAACTATGGCCCCAACATTCTCATCTATCAGCTTAGTGAGTCTCTTGCCAGTGGAGTAGGAGCATCAACCAGGGCTATCGGATTGTAGATCATTGAGCCCTAGCCCTGGTGGATCTCCTTACCAAATGCTCTTCTGACACTTCGTATTCCTCCCCCGAGCTACTAGACTCTTCAGAGGAAAAGGGCACGTCCCGAAGTCTGTGATAAGATGGTTGACTCCTCTCCAGCACTTGTTTCTTGGCCAGACCTTTCTTTGGTATACCCCTCGGAACCATTGTACCCGTGGAATATCAATTAATATACAAGATGAGATGAAACATATCAACTTTTAAATTGTGTCTCAATAGACATAACAAGTGACTTAACGAGTCGTTGCCACTGGCCACGACTCGTGAGGTCAGTCATTGTCTCCAGGTTGTGTTTTCTTCTTGTTGGACTAGTGGACTTAACGACTAGTTACAACAAGTCGTTACCTGAGGAAATGACTCATTAGACCAATTGTGAGGTACACTGATCACCTAGACTATTTCCCACCCAGGACGAGCTATATGACGAGTCGTGAGGTGATAACACGACTCGTTACATGGCTCGTGCTCAAGAGTTTTATGAAAAGTACCATTACCCATGTTCCATATAACCGAAATTAAAGTTCCCACAAGCACAGATCATTGTATTCATTAAGGGTTCCTTGAAAAAAATTCACATCAATGTCATGCCACTAGGGTTCCTTAAAAATTCATGGTATTTGTTCAACTTTACAATTATTACATGAGAAAACAAGTGGAGTAGAGCATAATATAATCAAATACTCACAGTGATTTCGATTAGAGCAGGAGAGAGATTTGTATTGTAAATCGCAATAGGGTGTGGTACTTGAGCAACTGAGTGCAGTCGTGTGTGTGAGTGCTTTGAGAGTGAGCAATGCAATCTTAGAATGGTGGAGAAGTGGGTAATATTGAAGTTAAATTTTTCATTGCTTTAAATTTCAGGTGAGAGTTTGGAGGGCAAGAAAATCAGGTGGTTTTATATGTTTGAAATAACAATTTACCCTAATTTGTGCGTGGGTCGGGTCGGGTGGCAGTTAATTAAAAATATACCATGACCCATATAATGGTTCATTAGGTGGTGAAATGACTCGTTTGACCCTTCGTGCAGTGGCTTAATCTTAGGATCTTACCTAGCACCTAAGGACTCATGTAACGACTCATGGTGCTACCCAATGAGTTGTGGCCTTGAGTCGTAGGCCCTGAACTATGGTAGCTTCCTGACGGGTCACTTAACGAATAGTTTGGTCACCCAACGATTCGTTAAGTCAGTTGTTATCACCTTTTTTCAGTTTAATTTCACCTTTGATCCAGTAGACTTGACGGAAGACCTCACGATTCATTGTCACTGGCAACGACTCATTTGGTCAACCGTTGTCTACACTGTTTTATGCAGCAATGACGACGATCCAATTAATGAGTCGTTTGGTCTGATGAAGACTCATTCTGTGCTTTTTGGCACCAACAACTCAAGTTCAGATTTTTGGTTTTAACTTAAAATTTTCCATCTTAATCACCTGCACATATCAACACACGTGAACACTATATTTTTCTTAAAATTACAACTTGGGTTGTCTCCCAAGAAGCGCTTGATTTACATCACGGCACGACGCGGGTATTTAGATTACATAGCCTTTACCAAAACACCTCCATGGGTTGCCTCCCATGCAACTCCTAATTTAACATCGCGACACGACGCAAGTCCCCGGGTTACTCAAATTTCACCCAAAGCCCAAAGATCCACCAGCTTTATTTCCTCGCTTCTCCCTAGATATGCTTTCACCCATTGATCGTTAACTTTAAAGCGCTTTACCTTCATGATTTTCCAGTTCAATTGCCCATGGGAGAATACTTGAACCACTCGAAAAGGCCCCAACCATTTGGACTTCAACTTGCCAGTTAACAAATGAAGCCTAAAATTGAATAGTAACACCATGTCACCCGGACTGAACTCTCTCTTCTCGATCTTCTAGTCATGCTGAATTTTCATTCTTAGTTTATAAATTTCAGAACTCTCATAGGCTTTCAGACGGAATTCATCCAGCTCATTTAACCGATCAAGCCTCAAGTTTGCAGTTTTGCTCCAATCCAAATTCAGCTCTTTAGCGCCCACATAGCTTTGTGCTCAAGTTCAACCGGAAGATGACATTCTTTTCTATAATCAAGATGATACAGAGATATACCTATAGGAGTCTTGAATGCGGTCCGATAAGCCCATAAAGCATCATCTAGCTTCCTTGCCCAATCTGTCCGGTTAGCATTCACAGTCTTCGCCAAGATGGTCTTAATCTCCTGGTTTGTGACTTCAACCTGCCCCCTAGACTGCGGATGATGGGTGTTGCCACCCTGAGTTTTACCCCATATTTTTCCAATAAAGAGAGAAACAACCGGTTATAGAAGTGTGAACCCCCATCACTAGTGATGTCTCTAGAAGTCTCGAATTTAGCAAATATATTCCACTTCAAGTATGCTGTGACACTCTTCCCTTCATTATTTGGAAGCGCAACTACTTCCACCCATTTCGAAACATAGTCAACAACAACAAGTATGTATTTCATCCTGTTTGAGCTCACAATTGGGCCCATGAAATCAATGTCCCACACATCAAATAGCTTAATGATCAGGATGGGAGTAAGAGGAAGCTCATGCCTCCGCGATATACCTCCTTGCCTTTGGCATGCATCACATGCCTTTGCGGAATCATGTGCATTCTAGTGAATGGTTGGCGAATAATACCCACATTGAAGAATCTGGTGGGTTGTGCAAATTCCGCTGTGGTGATCCCCAACAGGGGATGAGTGGCAGGCCTCCAGTATACTTATCATCACTACTTTGGGCACGCATCTACGAATAACCCCATTAGCACATATGCGAAATAAGTAGGGCTCATCCCAAAAAAACTTCTGCACGTCAGACATAAATTTCTTCCTCTGGTGAAAAGATAAGTGCTCCGGTACAACATCACTCACCAAATAATTAGCAAAGTCTGCAAACCATGGGATGATATCTTGTGAGGCCGCTAAAACCTGCTCGTCTGGGAATGCATCATCTATGTCATGCTCATCTCGAAGTGCTGCATCAGGTTCCAATCTTGATAAGTGATCCGCCACCTGGTTTTCAATCCTCTTCCGATCCTTTACCTCGAACTCGAACTCTTGCAGCAGCAGTACCCATCGAATCAACCGTGGTTTGGCATCCTTCTTTGCCATCAAATATCTCAAAGATGCATGGTTTGTATGTACTATCACCTTAGTTCCAAGCAAGTATGCCCGAAACTTCTCAAATGCAAAAATTATAGCCAAAAACCCTGTTCTATCACGATGTAATTTTTCTGAGCTGCATTTAGAGCCTTGCTAGCATAATAAATAGGATGGAAACTCTTTTCACGCCTTTGACCCAATACATCTCCCAAGGCCACTCCGCTAGCATCACACATAACCTCGAATGGTAAAGACCAGTCCGGTGCTACTATTGTTGTGGTGGTGGTCAATCTCTCTTTTAGGCATTCAAATGCCTTCAGACATTCCTCATCAAAAACAAACTTCACCTCCTTCTCAAGCAGTTTACATAATGGATGTGCAATTTTGGAGAAATCCTTGATGAATCTTTTGTAAAACCCCGCATGACCCAAAAAGCTTCGAACACCTTTCATAGATATTGGAGGTGGTAGACTAGAAATTACCTCAATCTTGGCTCGGTCCACCTTAATACCCTTACTAGAAATATTATGGCCTAGCACTATACCTTCTTTGGCCATGAAATGACACTTTTCCCAGTTAAGCACCAAGTTGGTCTCTTCACATCACTGTAGCACCTTGCTCAAATGAGCCAAACAATCTTCGAATGAATCACCCACCACTGAAAATTCATCTATAAAGACTTCAATGATGTCTTCCACCATGTTAGAAAATATGCATGCAAAGCTGAAAAATGGTGGGTACATTACATAACCCGAGCGACATCCTCTTAAATGCAAATGTACCATATGGACAAGTGAACGTAGTCTTCTCTTGGTCTTCGGGGGCTATAGAAATCTGATTGTACCCTGAATAGCCTTCAAGAAAACAGTACCATCCTCTGCTGCAAGTCGGTCTAACATCTGAACCATGAAGGGCATAGGAAAGTGATCTTTTTGAGTCCAACAGTTCAACTTCCTGTATTCCATGCATACTCTCCAACCGGTGACTGGTCTTAGAGGAATGAGCTCATTGTTAGCATTTGGGAGCATTGTGATTCCTCCCTTCTTTTGTACACACTGAACTGGGCTTCCCATTTGCTATCTGCAATAGGGTAAACCACACCTGCATCCAACCACATGATAATCTCCTTCTTGACCACCTCTTGCATAGGTGGATTCAACCTACACTGATGCTCAATTCTCAGAATACAATCTGGCTCTAGCTGGATCTTGTGAGTGCAAATACCGGATGGGATTCCAATAATGTCTACAATGGTCCACCCAATGGATTTTTTATATCTCTTCAAAATGGAGACCAAAGCCTCCACTTGCCATTCCTCCAAGTCGATTGCAACAATGACCGGTAAAGTGTTATCGGTTCCCAAAAATACATACTGCAAGTGAGCCAGGAGTGCTTTGAGTTCCAATACTGGAGGCTCCTCAATAGATGGCTTAGCTGGTGGGGTCACCCGATTCTTCAGGTCAAGATCAATCTTCTTTGGAGCATAAGTATGATCCCATGCCAACAAGTGCATTAACAATCTCCTCACCCCTATGGATCTCCTCAGTACCAACATCCATCAAAATTGCTGCTAAGTCATCAAGAATCAATAACTCCTCCCCAGGCATAATTGGGAACTTAGGTTCCACAACATCAATTACTGAGACCAACCTCATGTCATTTGGCTACTTCATGGATCTGCATACATTGAATGTCACTTCCTCATTATTCAACCAAAATTTCAGCTGTCCGGTCTCCATATCTACAAGAGCACGTTCGGTGGCGAGGAATGGTCTCCCCAATATAATGGGGACCTCAAAATCAAATTCATAGTCAAGGATGACAAAATCGATCAGAAATATAAAGGAAAACATCATAGAGAATTCCCACCAGATTTTTCACCGTATGATTTTCCATCAAAAGCCGCATTGTATTCGGTTTTGGGGCTCCCAAGCACAACTGTGTAAGAACTTCTAGCGGCATCAAGTTAATACTAGCTCCCAGATCACATAGCGCCTTAGCAAAGTTAAAGGCTCCAATAGTGCACGGTATGGTGAATGCTCCAGGGTCTTCCTCCTTCTGAGCAAGAAAACGGGATGCTATTGCACTACAGTGGTGCAAATTATCTGCAAGTTCAAAGCTTACAGTCCTCTTCCTAGTGACAAGATCCTTCATGAATTTAGTATAGCTGGGCATCTGCTCAAGTGCCTCGACAAATGGGATGTTCACAGACAATTGTTTCATTATGGAAATGAACTTGTGATACTTCCCATCTTCGACCTTTTTATTCAACTGCTGTGGAAAAAGGGGAGGAGGTTTAGGAATAGGTGTGAACTTTTGCGGTGCCTTCTTCTCCTTCTCATTGCCAGATCCATGCTCCTTTGCGTTACTAGGAGTAGTCTTCACCACTCAATCATCACCTAAAATTGGATCCTCAGAATCTGCTATCCTATCATCATCAATCAATACGGGCTTTTCTATGTCATCAATCATAATCGGCCTCGAAGGATCAACTGTCGCCTTCCTACTCCTAGTATTGACTTCCATATAGTGACTGTCATTTTTCAGATTTTACACTATGTTTCTGGGAAGTGTTCCTTTCTGCCTCTGATTCATTGCACCAGACATCTGACTCAGCTGCTGCTCGATTTGCTTAATGGCCATGGCATGTGATTCCACCTTTTGATTCATACCAGAAATATAAGCGCGTAGCTCCTTGAAATGGCCATCTGTTGCCTCCATCTGCATAAGTACCTTCGACAACATATCTGTAACCCTTGAGCCACTATACTTTGGCTCATGGTTCCTTAGAGGGACATACGAACCGCTTTTATCATTCTTGTACTCCTCACGCTTCTTCCAATCTCTATTGTCTCTGTACTGGCCTCAGTTGTAATTGTTATCCCTGACCTTGGTTCCCTTGACCTTGATGCCAAGACTCTTGGTTAGACCCTTGGGTGTTGGTCCGGAAACCCTCCCCTTGACCATTCAGATAATTAGCTTCCTCCTTAGATTCAGATTCGCCTCCATCATTTCTCGGGGCTTTGCCATGAGAACACACAACATTCACTTTTTTAGCTTCGCCTCCCATCAAATGCTTAGCAAGAAGCATCATTATGGTCTTTATCTCAGCAATGTCTTAATCTCGTTCTTCATCCTTTCTTATTTTTTCTACAGACATACCTACCGCATAAGAACTGACCGAAATCTCTAACTCTCTTGTGTGCCATGTGCGGTTGGTTTTGGTGATTTTGTCAAGTAGCTCAGCAGCCTAAGCATAAGTGTGACTCATGAATGATCTGCCAGACACGGTATCATCCACCGCCTTGGTGTTAGCATTTAAAGATCTGTAGAAAATTTCCAACAATGTATCTTTTGGGATCCCGTGGTTGGGCACCCTTTTAAGCTTCTTGTTGAATCTCAACCACATCTCGTGAAGTGCCTCAGAATTTAACTGCCAGAAGTTATATATCTCATGTTTCAACTGCAAGGCTCTGGATGCTTGGAAAAATCTTAAATGAAAAGCTCTCTTTAACTCCATCCATGTGGTGATAGAATCGTTGGGCAGTTCTGCCAACCAGAGGATTGCCTCACTCCCTAATGAAAAGGGAAATAACCTCAGCCAAATCGCATCCTGACTCACTCCTGGTTGTTTATAAGCTTTGCAGATACCCACGAAATTGGTCAAGTGAGTATGTGCATCATTAATTGAATGACCCGCAAATATCCCCTTCATGTTGAGTAGTTGGATCATAGCACCATCAAACTTTTCCCCAGCAGGCAAAGGGGGGAGGGACGATAGCTCCAGTGGCATCGACTTCGTCAATATCAACATCATCATCCTCATCGAAATACCGGTGTCTATGCTGTTATGGACCTCTATTCCATCTATCTCGCTCTGCTTCAGTAGCTAGGCATTTCTCTTCAGCAACCCTAGCTAACTCACAATCTCTAGCCCGAGCTTGTTCCTCAGCCAACATTCTAGCTGTAGCTTGGTCCACCCTCTCTTGTTCTTGTATGTTGGCCATTCTTCTCAGATTTCTAAGTGTTTGCTCAAGTTCGTGATCGATTTGAACCAGGGATTTTTATTGGCTCCTAGTACTGGGCATGCACGAACCTAAGACCTATTAAAAACCAAAAACAACAAAAGAAAAATAAAAAGGAAATAAGAACCAACAGTAAAGAAAACACAATTACAAAAGCCTTAGCCGCATTCCCCGGCAACGGCGCCAAAATTTGATGTCGCCCAAATTACACCTCGCAATTGAGATATAAAGCGTTTGATGTCAAATATAGAACCCAAAAAAGATTGAGGTCGATCCCCCAGGAATATGAAAAGAATCTTAAGTTAATGTAATTAGCTGTTACTATCGGATTGCTTATTTCCTGGGGGGAAGAAATAAAATGATCAAATAATGAACAAGAGTGAAAGAACTAGTAGATGCTTAAGTCAATTTTGATTTGTATTCAATCAAAAAATTGACTAGGATTGTGTTCCCCAATTCTTCATAACCGTAAGGCTTATACACTAGTGATCTATTTCGGTGTTTAACATACAATATCGGTAAGTTAGGTTCACCTAAATGGTTGGTCCCCTATCTAGATGATTATCACCACACAACTTGGTCCCTATACGTGTGTATGCTTAATTAACCCTTACCCTTAATATCGGATTAGCTATCCCCCACAAGTTCAAGCTATTAGATGAGGGTTGATAGCCTCAAATTTTCGTTGTTAATATCTTTTCCCATTCACTACCTCCTTGATCCGGTAAGTAAGAATAAGGCAAGTTCCAATGTTTGTAGCCGTTAAGAAATAATTAAAACGAAGGAAAAAACAATACATGCATTAAACCTTATTCAAGAATCACTAAGTGTTTTACCTAAGCGAGTTAATTTATCATGGTTCCCACAACCCTAGTTATGGGTTTAGCTATTCGTGATTGAATTATCACTATCACCAAATATAGAATAAATCATAATTGTGACTTACAAAAACTCGTAGAAGAAAACCACGTGAATTGAATATAACTCCAAAATCGATGAGAAAAACTCCAATGATGATTAACTCCCAAAATCAAGAACAAAATTACAAACTTTGTTTCTTGAACCAAGAATGATTATTTACAACACTAGAATCCACGTGAAAGTAATAAAAATAAACTGTTTACGAAAAATAAACCTAAATTTTTTATTTATAGTCCCAAACAAATCTTATCCTAACTAAACTTGTCCAGGTCGGCATGGGTAATGGGCTAAATAATGACTCATTGGGTCACCCAATGAGTCATGATCAGTGAAAATCATCTGCCCTCGGTAGTAGGCCCAGTCGTGGTAACGGGTGACCTAACGACTCATCGTGTTAGGGCACGAGTCGTTAGGCCTCTCGTGATCTTAGCTCTCCAAAATGCCAATGCACCTGATGATTCCTACCAATGTTCTCTTGATGAGTCGTCCCATCATCCGACGACTTGTTATGTCTTCCGTTACCTTCACTGGATATTTTTTAGAATTCATCTTCCCAGTCTTCATGACTGTCTTAACAACTCATTACCAGACGTAATGACTCGTGCCTTCAATCCATTGAGTACACTGTTTCTTCAGCATTAAACTTGATCTTCTCCCTACGAATCCAGGAATGAGTCGTGCTGTGAGACAATGACTCGTGATGTGCCTAACAACCTACATTTCAGTCCTCTTCTGCCTTACTTTGCCTATTTCCCGTTCCCAACCTGTTTTCCTGCAACATTCAACATAAACGCATCATATCTACACAAACATACCCGGAATATGCATAGTTTCTTAGTTTTAAGCATCGAAAGTACTATAAAATCATGACACATCATCTTAACCGATAGGAAATGTGCTAACTTAGTCATTCGGTCTACAACCACACAAATGGAATCATGCTTCCAGTGAGTATGAGGTAAACCTGTGATGAAGTCCATATTCACTTCCTCCCACTTCCAAGTAGGAATACTGATATCCTGAGTCATACCCCCAGGTCTTTGATGTTCAACCTTAACCTGTTGGCAGTTGGGACACTTAGCTACAAATTCTGAAATGTCTTTCTTCATGCCATTCCACCAATAGATTTCCCATAAGTCACGGTATATCTTAGTGGCACATGGATGAATAGAATACCTGGAGCTGTGTGCTTCTGCCAATATTTGCTGTCTAAAGTCATCTACCCCTGGAACACACAATATGCCCTGGTATTGAAGTACACCATCTCCTCCTTTGGAGAAAGCCTCCATCACCTTTCTTAGAATTGCTTCCTTCAATTTGAGTAAGATGGGGTCTTCATCCTGCTTTGACTTAACCTCTACAACCAGTGAGGAATCTGACCTACTCCGAATTAGAACTCCTCCCTCAACTGAATCAACTAACTACACTCCCAATTAAGATAACCTGTGGATATCCTTTGCCAGCTCTTTTCTGTCCTCTTCAACATGAGCAACGCTTCCCATAGACTTCTTACTTAAGACATTAGCCACCACATTGGCCTTGCCCGAGTGGTATAACACACTCATGTCATAATATTTCAACAATTCCAGCCACCTCCTCTAACGAAGGTTCAAGTCCTTCTAACTGAACACATATTGAAGGCTCTGTGGTCTGTGAAAACATCCACATTAACTCTATAGAGGTGCTGTATCCATATTTTCAAAGAAAATACCACTATCGCCAGTTCAAGATCATGAGTCAGATAGTTTTTCTCATGAACCTTGAGCTATCTAGAGGCATAAGCTATCACCTTACCCCACTGTATTAGGATGCAACCGAGGCCAACTCGGGAAATATTAGACTACAAGCCCATCTGTTCCTTCTGGCAAGGTCAAAATTGGAGCTGTAGTGAGTTGAGTCTACAACTCTTGGAAATTCTTCTCACAAGCGTCTAGCTACTGAAACTTCACCTTTTTCTGAGTCAGTTTGTTCAAAGGGGATGCAATGGAAGAAAAACCTTCTATAACAGTCGGTAATAACCAGTCAAACCCAAGAAACTCCTGATATCTGATGGAAAAATGGGTCTTGGCCAATCCTTTACCGCTGCTATCTTTTGAGGATCTACTTGAATACCCTCACCTGAGACCACATGACCGAGGAAAGCCACTGACTTCAACCAGAATTCACACTTATTAAATTTAGCGAACAACTGATGGTCTCTGAGAGTCTGCAACACTATCCTTAGGTGTTTAGCATGATCCTCCTCATCCCTGGAGTATACTAAGATGTCTTCTATGAATACAATGACAATCGTTTCCAGGTACAGCTTGAATACCCTGTTCATTAGATCCATAAATGCTGTAGGAGCATTGGTTAGTCCAAAAGACTTAACAATGAATTTGTAGTAACCATACCGAATCCTGAAAGCTGTTCTTGGAATGTCATATTCTTTGACCCTGAGCTGGTGGTATCCGAATCTGAGATCTATCTTGGAGAAACAACTAGCTCCCTGAAGCTGATCGAACAAGTCATCAATTCTGGTGTTACACCCCAAAAATTTATTAGTGACTATTTAATATTTGTATGCTATGTTAAGGGAAGTACAATTTGTATATTCGTCGTAGATGACAAGGAAAATGTGTACGAATGAAAAAGCAAAGAGTATGTGATGTTCATAAGTAAGGATCAACTTTAAATGACCATATCTTTCTATATATAATAAATTAGGAGACCCACGACCTTTCAAATTAAAGTTGTTTGAGTCTAGTGAGAAAACACTCAAAAATGAAAGTTAGATAAAGAAGTGTTAGTACGAACTAGCACTACACCTATTCCCTTTTCAAAACATCAAACTACTCATCAATCAGAGTTCGGAGTAAAAAGTTATGAGAATTTTAGCGAAGCACCCCAAACGGTAATGCAGGCAGGATGCTCTAGCGCCTCCACCACCCTATTTACTTAAATAGATTTTTCACTTATAGAAAGCATTTCTATCCTAATATAATTTGACAAGCTTGAAAAGGATTCCATTTCTCTCTCAATTCCAGCAGCTAGAACAAAGAAAATCAAGGAGGAAACATCAAGCAAAGTTCAAGCAAATCACAAGAAAAGTTGAGAATTCTTTGCCATGTGTACTAGGGACTGTTTTGGAGCTCGTTTTGGCAAGGTTTTGAAGGTGGTTTTATGCGTTTGTAAATCTGTTTGGGATTCATATATATCCATCTTTTATTTGGTATTGAAACCAAGAGGAAAGTTAAGGATTTCTCCCCTTTAAACCTCTCAAATTGCAAAGCGAAAAGCTGGAAATTGGCAGCTAAGTGAGCTGCCGATGGACTGTTTTTGAGCTGAGTTTTGCTCATTTTTCTTAGGATTTTTGACTATTTCTTTTGATGTAATTATACTTCATATTTAGGGGAATAATTAAATAAGAAGTAAGGTAAAATTTCCTCTTTTCTCCCTCAAAAGTTAGTGAAAACTAGTAGAGAAAATGACTAAATGTTGTTAATGTTGCCGTGTGTTGTTGTTGCTATTTTGACTGCCTTTGGTGAGTTATTTTGGGCTGCATTTTGTGTTACATATTAGGCTTAATACTTTCATATGAATTCAAGAGATTGGGAAGGTTAACAGCTGATCATTGAAGCAAGAAAAGTTCATCGGAAAGAAAGGTATGTAAGGCGCCCCGTCCATCGTTCTTTTAAGCATGATTTGTGTGTTGTGAATTGAATGAGCCAACAACCTCTTTACAAGTATTGATGCAGTATGTTAAGATTCATTTAAGAATTTAAAGTTTCATGTATGATTGAGGTTAAATGTTGAGATTATTTCTAGCCCAAGTTAGGCATTTAAAATTGGATATCGTGATGATTGTTGTCGTAGTTGTACATCGAGTTAGAGAACCCTCAGCATGGCAATTGTTAGATTGTCCTTAATATATGTTATATATATATGTTTGTGATGTTAAATGTGTTTAAACTTCTGATTGCTAACTGAAATTGGTGAGAGAGTCAAGATGATGACGTGTAAATGATTTTAAGCCAAGTAAAGACGTCACAAGCTATTAAGGATAAATGAGCTTATTGAATTAGGATTATATTGTTATGATTTTCCTTTGTATTATGTGTATGTTATGAAATATGCCAGGACAAGGGGAGATTTCATAATCCCTTTCCCTTAAGCCGAATGACAAGCTAGCGAGTCTCCGAGCTCTAATGTTCCTTTGAACACAATCTATAAATCTTGTTGAAACTCTTAGGTCATCCGCAATTCCTTATGATTTATACAAGTTTTGAATACATGCATTTAAGTGATATTTTCTATCTCTACATGTTATATGTGCTCACTTGCAGTTATACTTTACGAAGGAGGCCTATGCAGGCCACAAATTTAGTATTCATCATTTTTATGCTATACTTGTTTAATTGACCCAATATAAGCCATATCGTCTTTGTTTATAATTATGATTAAGATTTATTGATTTTACCCTGATGTGGTATACCGACTGGAGGTATTTTTATTTTACCCCCATCTGGTGCATCGGCTGGATGAATTTTACCCTAGTGTGGTACACCAGCTAAGGCATTTATATTTTTACCCTGATATGGTACACTGGCTTGATGAATTTTATATGGATTTTATGGTCGGATGGCCACCAACATTTCAGTTATAGTTTTTATTGTGCATTAGATGGTTGTAGTTACACTTCTATATTGAGTTATTGTCAAGCTTTGATTTTCAGGATTTCGAGTTGTTACTATTCCTTATTTCTAGATCAGTTATCATTGTTATCTTATATGTTTACAATTTTTAGCCTTAAATACCAGTACATTATTCGTATTGTCGTTCTTTCATCTAGGGACCCCTCTTGCAATCGTGCTACAAGTACAGGCCGAGCTTTGATCATCAAACGCAATAGGAGCCAGATTTCAGTGGAATAGTGGTTGCTCCTCTCTTCCAGGAGCCATGTCCTAGTTTTGATTATTTTGAGTTTTATGTACTGCATGGGTAGGTCGGGGCCCTGTCCCGTTCATTTTAGTTTGTTTACTCTGTAGAGGCTGATGTGGACTAGTTTATATAGTAGTTTTAGTTGTGTAGTTGTATTGGTTTTCCATTTCTTTGTTTAGCTTCATTGCAGCCTTGTCGGGATTTCTAGGTTGCTTAATCTTCATTATCAAGACCTTATGGGTCCAGTATTTTTCTTAGGTTGTGACAGGTGGCTTGGTCGGCCTTAGTGTTACATTTTCAGATGCTATATAGTCGGCTTCTCGATCAATCATGAATCGAGTGCCAGTTGCGCCCTACCCCAGTTTTGGGGTGTGAAACCCAGGCAGAGGATACTTTTTATTAATGGTAACTTTTTTTAGTTGACGATAGTCGATGTACATTCTGAGCGTACCATCTTTCTTTCGCAGGAACAACACTGGAGCACCCCATGGAGATTGCTGGGTCTGATAAAGCCCTTATCTTGAAGGTCTATCAGTTATTCCTTCAACTCCTTAAGCTCAGTTGGAGCCATTATGTAAGGAAGAATAGAGATGGGTTGGGTGTCTAGAAGAAGCTCTATGCCGAAGTCTATTTCCCTCTTAGGAGGGACTCCCGGAAGATCTTCGGGAAAGACATAAGGAAATTCGCTAACAACTGGGACTAACTTAATAGTTGAGGTATCAAAAATGGAGTCCCTAACCTTAACCAAGTGATAAATGCAGCCCTTTGAAATCATTTTTCGGGCCTTAAGGTAGGAAATAAATGAACCCTTAGGCGCTGAAACATTACCCTTCCATTTTAAGACCGACTCATTAGGAAATTGAAACTTGACGACTCTAGTTCTGCAGTCGACTGAGTCATAACAGTAATGTAACCAATCCATGCCGAGGATGAGGTAGAAGTTTACCATGTCTAGATCTACTATATCAACAGGGGATAACCTTACTCAACACTGAGACTAGACAACTTCTACATTCCCGGTTGGCTCTAACTAACTCACCAACTGGAGTAGAAATGGAAAATGGTTCTGAGAGGACTTCTGGACTGATATCAAATTGAACAATAATATATGGAGTCATGAAGGAAAGTGCGGCTCCTGGATCTAACAAGGCATATACATCAATGTAGAAAAGGCGCAATATATCCATAACCACATCAGGTGAGTTCCCCTGATCCTGACTAGACGACAAGGCATAAAAATAGTTTTGGCACTACCCCCCACTCGTACCTAAAGTAGTGCCCTGCTAAGCTGGATACCTGCAGGGGTTGCTGAGGCGGGAGACTGGGTCTTTCCCGTCCTGCTGACGGACAATTTCTTATTCTGTGACCCAACTGGCCATAACTGTAATAGCCCTCCTTGCCTAAATGGAACACCTGGGGTGATACTTGCCACATTTTGGGTAGGATGGAAACGTGCAACTTCTATAGATGTAACTCTGGGATTGGGAGCCTGATGCTCCACACTTTCGATCCTTGCGGGATCAGAAAGAAGAGGCACTGGCTGATGAGGGTATTGGAGGGTTCTGCTACTGCTACTGTTGTTACCGACTACCCCCACCTGGCCTCTGCTAGCCATACTCAAACTGGCCTATTCTGGACCGCTTGTTTTCCTTCTCTATATCCTTCAACTTTTCTAACTCTATTTGTTGGGCATGAATGATGAAGCTAGAGAGGTCAATGTCTTTGATCAGTATTACGGTTCTGCATTCCTTAAGCACAAAGTTTGAAACTTCGTTAACAAACATGAGCATACGGGCTCTCGGCTCAGCGACCATTTCAAGAGCATATCTCGACTGTTGAGTAAACTTCAGTGCATATTCCTCAACCATCAAGTTTTCCTACCTTAGGTTCATAAATTTGGAAGCTTTATCTTCCCTCATCTCTTGAGGAAAGAACCTTTTTTAAAATTCCGTCACATACTCATCCCATTCTATCGGGCCTACTCCATACGGCCTTCCCTCCTTCCATTGCTTGTACCAGATTTGGGCCACCCCTTTCAGCTGGAAGGCAACCATATCGACACTCACTATAAGGTGTCACCCATGATTTGAGTGATCTTCTGTACCTCATCAATGAACTCTTGTGGGTCCTCAAAACTTTAGACCCATGAAATGCTGAAGGGTTCATCCGAGTGAAAATTTCAGACCCTGACCGCAGGTGCAGACCCATTGGTATTGATGGTTACTACCTTGTATGATCTTATTTGTCATGTTCATGCCATGGGTAAATTTGGAGCCATTCATGATGTAATACCCTGAAAACTCTAAGATTAGACCCGGGAGTTAAAACAGAGAAAATAAGATTTTCTGCACTAGGTCACAGGACAAGTCGTCCAGTGACCCGTCATGAACACCACGAGTCATTAAGTGACTCGTGGGGAAAGGCTAGGACTTGGTTGAAAATTTTAGGTTTGAGGTGATCACGGGTATGACCACGAGTCGTGGTCAGCCCCACGATCCGTTAGGTCACCCATGGTCAAAGTTGGCTGAAGGAAGAAAGGAAGTAGGCAGTGTTGGTGATGGGTCATCACCACGACTCGTCGGGTACATCACGAGTCGTGGTGACCCTCAAAAGAAAGTTGGCAGTGCAGGTAATGACTGGCAGACCATGAGTCGTGGTCCAGAGCACGATCTGTCCAGTCCCTCATTGGGGCTTGCAATATGTTTTTCCCTGCGAATTTACTAAGGGCTTTCCCATAATTCCTAAGTTCCTAAGGCCTAAATTGCATCATTTTAAGCTTAGAATAGAGTGTTTTAAGAAGGGTTAAGTCATTCTAATCCTATTATAATTTATAAATGCAAGTTTAGAGGGTTGAGAGGTGATCAATCCTAGTTCTTAAATGTTCTTTCTCAATTCTATTTGGGCAATCAAGGAGGTTGTGATATCAGAATTTTTCAGGTATGTAGGGTTATGAATGGGTGTAATTGTCTACACCCATGCCCAATCCCTCTCTATTTCATGAAATCTTTATTGATGAATCTATGGGGGTTTGTCACGCCCCGCCTTGGGGGGGGGTATGACTGGCACCTGGTGCCCTATTAGGACCGGAACTGCTAAACTGGCGAGCCTAAGCACATCTGGTGCCTGACTGGCTCTATCTCAGATTCCATGAATCGACGGGCTATATAATGGATGTAAATACAACCTCCAGCCGACTGAGCCTGTAGCCACCTGTTCTGTATCATCAGCTAACCAGAATCCTATTCTTATGTCTGGCCTCATGGAAAACCTGCGCGGCCGACAGACCACCATGCTGTCTAGTTACCTGTAACTCAACAGAATGGATACTGTACATCTACATGACCGGCAAGGTCACCACTACTATCAGAATATGGCCCCACACGGCCAACACAATCAACAATACCAAAACAAATGCACGCCCCACACGACTCCACACAAAAATCACAGGGAGATATATGTATACACAATCTGCAAGCTTCTATGCATACTGATAAATGTCATTGAGGTCCTGACCTACCCATACTGTACACCAAATAGAAAGAAAATGGACCCCAGCTGTCTTAGCTCCGGATGACAGGAGCTGATGACTCAATAAGCTGGCTGGAACTACGAGGGATCGACTCGTCTATGAGTACCTCGCAGCAAGTAATGCAAGCCGCTCCCAAACGGGCGTCAGTACCACTGGTACCGAGCATGCAAAGCAAACTGAATACATCTGAAAATAAACAACATAACTAAAAGCTTTGAAAAAGCAGGAAATATCTGATCTGTAAGAACTGTTGTAAGTTGAATCGTACTCTTCAGACCGTGAATGAGGCGGGAGCGTACTATCGACGTGGAGACCTGCTGTCTATTAGCTCATATATAACATATAAATACATATATATATATATAAAATAAGCAAGAACCAATACCATCCCCCATAACCGGAAGGTGCCAACCAATCAAATAATCTATATACCCCTACCCGGACAAACCAGTCCAAAAATAAGTCACTCCACTCATTTACTAACTACGAGCACTCACTGGCCCCCTGTCCCATCTCGCAGGCCTGGATATAAATAACTGTGTCTGAGCCTGGAGGACTCTGTACTGTAAAACTGGGAATTGCAATCGTCTGTATCTGTAACTGCCCTGGAATGCACAAACAGCAAAAACCGCATCGCTATGCCGATCAGCCTGGATATGGGAAAAGCTTCATCCATCTTCGCCCTACTGCGGACGGGATGCCACTACTTGGAGTGACGTATACCCACCTCGCCTCAGTAAGGGCTCCCTGACACAGTTACTAACCCAGGGGCGGCGAGGACGCTCATGGGTGCCCTCACGACACAATCAAGTCTCAACAATCAATAATCACATATAGAAAACATGTTTAAATTGAAAATACTATCTGTAATCTGATTTCCTTATTCTGAACTCCTTCTGTGTTATACTAATTTATACCGTTTTATACCGAATCTGATCTTATCCGACCGTATGGCTATACCGTAGCTGAGATATCATCTGATCGTACTGTATCTGGAATATTATCCGGGCCTGTCTGATATATTACTTTACTAACTAATATTCTGAATATATGTCATAATATTATAAACATGCTTGCTAAACGAATACTGGCTATACTGAGTCTGAAATAATATCTCTGCCATTTGGCAAATCGCTTTCACTAACTTTTGACACTCCAATATAATATAACAACGCAAGACAGATGACTGGAATTTCAAAACTCAACATTCGACTCCGGGAATTCTGTTGCGGGTTTACTGTATTATGCTAGGCTAGAGTTAGTAACTTGCCGAAGGAAATGGCTTTACATACCTTCGCTTCGGACATCCGACTAACGGGCGAGCTCGGTCAAGACTGTGCCTATTCTCCCAACCGCATTCATATATACATCAATTAAAACTAAATACACTAAAAATTCGGAAGAAAGACACTTTTGATATATACAACCCAAACTTTGACTTGTTGAAAATCGGTCGAAAACTTGCTATTTTCCGAAAGTCCAATAAGGGAGAAATACTCACTTTAAGGGCTAGGAGTACATTGACACCACCTACAATTCCACTTACCTTATCTCGGTAGCGCGTCAGATTTGCCGGCCGAATTTCAAGTGAAACTAAATCCGTAGGAATGCTCCTTTGTTGCTAAATACCTCAGTATCCGAGGTTAATTCTAGTTTGGACCGCTTGATATGCAATCAAATGGAAATTATCAAAACCTCACGCTCGTCCTCATCTGTTTCTCGCGACTTTTATGGAAATTATATGAAGTTGATGAAATAACCGAAGTTGGAGGCTTTATATAATTGGGATTCTATAAGTCGCATTCAGGGAATGCGATTTATAATGGAATGCGATTTATAAGTCGCTTGTGGCCTTGCGACGCGCCGACTTGGCTCTTGTCCATCTTTCCGCCTCTTTCCCCGGGCCTTTTTCTAGCATGTATGGAATTCTAAAACTCTTAACCAACATGCGAATAGGCCATCTACATGTCAAGAATTTACGGGGTGTAACAGGGTTTTAACCCAAATTAAATGTGTGAATGCTCTAAGTTTCAAGCATGGATATGATCTAAGCGTGTTTTGAGTGTTTAATTATGATTAATGGGAAGATTTTACAATATTTTCAATTATAAATTATGTTTTAAAATTTTCTAAATTATGATGCCCATCCATGAAAGCCCATGAATGTTGACATCTATGAAGTGTGTGTACAAGTATGATGAGATGTTTATGAAGAAAGTATAATTTTGAAATACCCATGTCAATATTCATGTTTTCAAAGTGAATCAAGTTGATTTAGAGCATGTATAAGTATTGGGCAAGCCCATATGATCAAGTATGTTTTACGATTTCATGAATTAGCTTACCACATGATTTTAGAGTCTAGACTCCCAATTATGTTCATCTTGTGGTATGTTTTGAGCCAAGACTCCTCATGTTATGATCTCTGTGCATGTATTTTATTATTCAGCTTCGTCACTAGACGATGGTCATCTTTATTTAAAAACGATGGAGAGCATATGCATTGTTTTTGGGAGTAGTGTCTAGCATCGAGTAGGCTAAGGGTCAATCAACCCTATGCCTCAGTACTATGCACCAACATAGGTATGATCAGATTATTTGGGACCTCCCTTGGAGCTTCCCTTTCCCCCAAGGGGCTTTGAGCTTGATATCATGGTAGCGTCCTTAGCCCTAACAAGGATTTGGACGGCTTTGCCCACTTGAGTGTGATAGTCGGGGGACCACGTAAGCTCTGTCATGGTAATGTCGGTTATATGACGAGTCTCCCATTATTCCTCATGATTTCAGTTATGTATGTACATCAGTCATGATGTCATGTTTTCAGCAGGTTTGACCCAATGTTCAGTTTTACTTATGATTATCAGTTTTTAGCTTTGGGTCATTCGATTCAGTTATGATGTTCAGTTATATTCAGATCATGATTTTAGAAATTAGCATGCAAATCCTACTCTCATAATCTTATCTTGATTATGTTTTATACTATGCATGTTTAATGTTTTTACATACATAACAGTTTTACTTACCTTGCATACTCAGTATATTCCATGTACTGATCGCATATCCTATGCTGCATCATTTCATGATACAGGCTCCGATATCTAGACTCAGTCCAGCCGCTAGTCAGACTTCCAGAGTTAGCACTTCTCAATCTTAGTTGGTGAGTCCTCATCTTGCGAGGGCCCTTCTTATCAATTGTATTTCATCTTCTCAGTTTTCAGACTATAGTGAGTTAGTTGGGGTCTTGTCCCATCAACTCATTAGTATTATAGGCTATTCGGACATAGTTTGTATTCAGCTTTAGACTTAAGTATGTAATCAGATGTGATGTAATGTTCAGATTTCTGCTATGTTATTTGTGATGATCTTCTGTATTATTTGAATGAGTTAGATGTTATGTTCATGCCATGGGTCGACTTGGAGCCTCTCGGGGTTCTTTTTCCCGTGTCTCGACCCTAGCCTATGTTCGGGTCGTGACAAACTTGGTATTAGAGAATTAGGTTTTAAAGTGTCCTAGGGTGTCTGAAAGCCGCGTTAAGTAGAGTTTTTTTCATGGGTGTGAAGTGCGCACACTTATGACGAAGAGGCTACGAGACATTTAGGAAATGTTCCCTTCTTTCATAATCTAAGTTGTGTGATGAAATGTCTCTCTATCCTTCTAACTCGTGCTATATGTGTTTGAAGAATCATGCCTCCCCACAGAGTTAATGGAAGAAGAAACAGAAATGGAAATGGCCGCGAGGATGGCAATGGGGACGGGCATAGAAGGCCCCACCAACAAATGCGGATCATGCATCGGAATCAGTCGTCCACGCTGAGTTCATGGAAGCCATTCAGATGTTAGCCCAGGCCTTGATGGCTAGGTCAACCAGCAAGCGGTAGCGCATGTCTCTTAGAATGGGAATGCGGCGGTGGCGAGAGTTTAGAGATTTTCTGAGGATGAACCCTCCAGAGTTTCTTGGGTCAAGGGTGGATGAGGATCGGCATGAGTTTATTGATGAGGTTCTTAAGATCACCTAAATTATGGGGCTGACTGGGGAGGAGTGCACCGATCTAGCCTAATATCAGTTGAAAGGGGTTGCACACATCTGGTACAAACAATGGAAGGATAGTAGGACAGTTGGAGCAGGCTCTATTGGTTGCGATGAGTTTCATGCCACATTTCTGGATTGGTTTTTCCCTTGTGAGATGAGGGAGATCAAAATAGTCGAGTTTATGAATTTGAAGCAAGGAAAGATGATAGTTTAGGAGTATTCCTTGGAGTTCACTCATCTGTCCAAGTATGCACCTCAAATTGTGATAGATCAGAGAGCCCAAGTGAGTCGGTTCGTACATGGTATAGCTGATTATTTAGACAAGGATTGCCGGACCATGATGCTTTATCAGGACATTGACTTCCCTTGAATTATGTTGTATGCCTAGAAAATGGAGGCGGTGCAACCGAGAGAGAGAGAGAGAGACCAAGAGGGCTAGAACTTTATACATCTATGGGTTCTCTCAGTAGAGACCAGGTGGTGGGCACCGTTAGTAGTCCCACTAGATATCATCAGCCCAAGCTCCTTCGGCAATGAGTGTGCTATCCAAGTCCAGGCACGATCAGAAGGGACGAGCATTAGGCTCGAGAGGCCAGAGTAGCAAGCCCACAGAGAACAGCCCTCCAGAGTGTAGCAGATATGGACGGAGACACATGGGTCAGTGTTTGGCAGGTTCGGGTGTTGGCAGCCCGGACAGGTGCTCAAAGATTGCCCAGTAGCTAGAAAGGGCCATGATAGGGACCGAGGCCCAGCTTCCAGTTCAGCAGTTCCACTAGCATGCCCAGCTCAGCAGGGTACATGCACTACTGCGGGTGGTGTCCAGCGCTAGAATAGATTCTATGCCCTAGCATCTCGTCAGGAGTAGGAGGTCTCCCTAGACATAGTCACTGGTATGTTACGAGTATTCTACCTTGATGTTTATACATTGTTATACCCAGGGGCTACCTTGTATTTTATGATGCCTTATGTTGCTAGTAGTTTTTGAGTCAGTCCCGAAATCCTATCAGAACCCTTCTCAGTCTCTACTCCAGTCAGTGATTCAGTTATAGCTAGAAGGGTATATTGAAATTTCCCTGTCACAGTACTTTAGAAAGTCACCTCAGCAGATTTAGTAGAGTTAGCCATGAACAATTTTTATGTTATCCTTAGCATGGATTGGTTATATGCATGCTATGCCTCAGTCAATTATAGAAGCCATGCAGTAGAGTTCAGATTTCCGGGTGAACCAGTCTTAGAGTGGAAGGGTAGTTCAGCTGTGCATGTAGGTCATTTCATTTCCTACCTTAAAGCCATAAAGATGATTTATAAGGATTTCTTGTACCATATAATTAGGGTTAAGAATGCTACATCTGAGACCCCAACTATCCAGTCAGTCCCAGTAGTATGTGAGTATCCTGAAGTGTTCTCAGAAGATCATCTAGGAATCCCTCTTAAGCGGGAGATTGATTTTGGTATTGACCTTCTTTCTGATACGCAACCTATATCTATTCCTTCCCACAGAATGGCTCTAGCCAAGCTAAAAAAGTTGAAGGAGCAGTTGAAAGACCTTCTAGACAAAGGTTTCATCATACCTAGCAAATCCCCATGGGGCGCACCAATTCTATTTGTCCGAAAGAAGGATGGTTCCCTCCGGATGTCCATTAATTATCGGCAATTGAACAAAGTTACAATCAAGAATAGGTATCCTCTTCCCAGG
This sequence comes from Datura stramonium, assembly GCA_018107945.1. Classification (NCBI taxonomy): domain Eukaryota; kingdom Viridiplantae; phylum Streptophyta; class Magnoliopsida; order Solanales; family Solanaceae; genus Datura; species Datura stramonium. The sequence continues at coordinate 13,289 of JACEIK010004572.1, read as the reverse complement.
ATTGATGACTTGTTTGACTAGCTTCAGGGTGCTAAGTGCTTTTCGAAGATAGACCTCAGATCCGGATACCATCAGCTCAGGGTTCCGGAGGGCGATATTTCGAAGATAGCCTTCAGGACCCTGTATGGTCATTATAAGTTTGTAGTTATGTCTTTTGGACTAACAAATGCNCATTATAAGTTTGTAGTTATGTCTTTTGGACTAACAAATGCTCCTGCAGCTTTTATGGATTTGATGAACAGGGTGTTCAATCCATATTTGGATATGTTCATGATTGTGTTCATAGATGACATCCTTATATACTCTCGGAGCGAGGAAGAGCATGCCGCTTATTTGAGGGTGGTGCTATAGACTCCTAAGGATCGCCAGTTGTATCCTAAATTTAGTAAATGTGAGTTTTGGTTGAACTCAATGGAGTTTTTGGATCATGTAGTGTCAAGTGAGGGTGTACAGGTAGACTCAAAAGATAGAAGCGGTGAAGAATTAGCCTAGATCGGTGAATCCTTCAGATATCAGGAGTTTCTTGGGTTTATCTGGTTACTATCAAAGGTTTGTTAAGGGGTTTTCATCCATTGCAGCCTCGCTGACTAAGTTAACCCAGAAGAAAGTGAAGTTTCAATGGTTGGAGGCTTATGAGAAGAGCTTCCAAGAGTTGAAGACTCGACTCACCTCAGCACCTGTGTTGACCCTACCCGAGAGTACCGATGGGTTTGTGTTATATTGTGACACTTCAAAATTCAGCCTTGGTTGTGCACTCATGTAGCACGGTAAAGGTATAGCTTATGCTTCTAGGCAGCTGAAAGTACATGAAAAGAATTACTCGACTCATGATCTCGAACTGGCGGCGGTAGTCTTTGCCTTGAAGATTTGGAGATACTATTTGTATGGGTCCATGTAGATGTGTTTACGGTCCACAAAAGCCTACAATATGTGTTTACCTAAAAGGATCTAAATCTACATCAAAGGAGATGGTTGGATTACTCAAGGATTATGATATGAGTGTCCTTTACCATCCGAGCAAGGCTAATGTGGTGGTAGACGCTCTTAGTAGATTTTCTACGGAGAGTGTGTCTTATGTGGGTGAGGAGAAGAAGGAGCTAGTAAAGGATGTGCATCGACTTGCACGATTGGGAGTTCGTCTGGTTGACTCAACCGATGGTGGATTCATTGTTCAGAATGGGTCAGAATCATCTTTGGTGACGATGTTAAAGCTAGTCAAGATGAGAATCCTATTTTGGTAAAGTTAAAGGAAGCTGTTAAGAATCAAATGGTGGAGGTCTTCTCCCAAGGGGGAGATGGTGTGCTTCGATATCAGGGTCGCTTGTGTGTTTCGGGTGTTGATGATTTGAAAGATCGGATGTTGCACGAGGCTCATGGTTCCAGATACTCTATACATCCAGGTGCCCCCAAGATGTACCGTGACCTGCGAAAAGTCTATTGGTGGAGTGGCATGAAGAAGGACATAGCAGAATTTGTGGCTAAGTGTCTGAATTGTCAACAGGTGAAGGTTGAGCATCAAAGACCTAGAGGTATGCTTCAAGACATTAGTATGCCTACTTGGAAGCTGGAGGAGATCAATATGGACTTCATTACAGGTTTTCCTCATACTCGTCGAAAGTATGACTCTATTTGGGTTATTGTAGATAGGTTGACTAAAGAGGCTCATTTCCTACGGCCAAAACTACTGATTCAGTGGAGGAATATGCTGAGTTGTACATTTGGGAGCTATTTCGGTTGCATGGAGTTCCCTTTTCCATCATATCAAATAGAGGTACTCAGTTTACCTCCCAATTTTGGAGATCGTTTCAAAAGGGACTTGGTACTCAGGTCAAGCTTATAACAGCATTTCACCCGTAAACATATTGTCAGTACGAGCAGACTATTCAGAATCTTTATGATATGTTGAGAGCGTGTGGTTTTGATTTCAAGGGTAGTTGGGATGATCATTTGCCTCTCATTGAGTTTGCGTATAACAACAATTACCATTCCAGCATTCAGATGGCTCCGTTTGAGGCTCTCTATAGGCGGAGATGTAGATCGCCTATTAGTTGGTTTGAAGTCAGTAAAGCTGCGGTGATAGGTCCAGATTCATTCTATGAGGCCATGGAGAAAGTTCAACTCATAAGGGACAGGTTGAAAATAGCTCAGATTCGCCAAAAGTTCTATGCGGATGTGAGGAGGAGAGAAATTGAGTTTGAAGTCGATGATTGGGCGTTTCTGAAGGTATCTCCCATGAAGGGAGTGATGAGGTCTGGAAAGAAAGGGAAACTTAGTCCCCATTATATTGGCCCATACTTAATTGTGAAAAGGGTTGGCAAGGTAGCATATGAATTGGAGTTGCCCTCAGAATTAGCTTCAGTTCATCCAATTTTCCATGTATCCCTCTTAAAGAAGTGTTTAGGTGAACCAGCTCTCGTTTTTTCGGTGGATAGTATCAATGTGAAGGACAACCTCAGTTATGAGGAGGTTCTGGTGGAAATACTGGATCGTCAGGTTCGTAAGCTAAGAAACAAAGAAGTAGCTTCAGTCAAGGTTCTATGGCAAAATCAGCATGTTAAGGGAGCTACATGGGAAGCCAAATCAGATATGATGGCTAAATACCCGCATCTATTCCCTATCGCCTCAATTTCAACTTGCGGTATCAGTTTCCTCCTTAATACCCTATTCATTTTCATGTTTAGCTCATGTGCCCCAGTTTCTTTCATGTAAATGGATGTATGTGCGATTCAGGAATTCAGTTCAGACATATAGTTCAAATCGGATTCATTCACTCTGTCAGTTTTCAGCATGTATGTTTAGTATTTGAATATGATTATTATATTTCTCTACTTTTCAGTGTGATTTTTAGCATTTGAGGATGAATGTTCCCAAGGGGGAGATATTATAATACCTCGAAAACCCTAAGATCAGAACCGGGAGTTAAAATGGAGAAAACAGGATTTTTGCACCAGGTCATAGGATGAGTCGTCTAGTGACCCATCAGGAACACCACGAGTTGTTAAGTGACTCATGGGGAAAGGCTGGGACTTGGTTGAAAATTTTAAGGTTTGGGGTGACCACGGGTGTGACCACGATCCATTAGGTCACCCGTGGTCAAAGATGATTGAAGGAAGAAGGGAAGTAGGCAGTATAGGTGACGGGCCATCACCATGACTTTTCAGGTACACCAGGAGTCGTGGTGTCCCTCGTGGTGACCCTCAGAGGAAAGTTGGCAGTGCAGGTAATGATTGGCAGACCATAAGTCGTGGTCCAGGGCACGATCCGTCCAGTCCCTTGTTGGGACTGGTAGTATGTTTTTCCTTGTGAATTTACTAAAGGCTTTTCCTTAATTCCTAAGGCCTAAAATACGTCGTTTTAAGCTCAGAATAGAGTGTTTTAAAGTGTGATAGTTGGGACCACGTAAGCTCTGTCATCAAAATGTCGGTTATAAAATGAGTGTCCCTTTGTTCCTCATGATTTCAGTTATGCATGTACATCAGTCATAATATTATGTTTTCTGCAGGTTTGACCCAATGTTCAGTTTTACTTATGATTATCAGTTTTCAGCTTTGGGTCATTCGATTAAGTTATGATGTTAAGTTATGTTCAGATCATGATTTTAGAAATTAGCTTGCAAGACCTACTCTCAAAATCTTATCTTGATTATGTTTTTTACTATGCATGTAAATGATTTTACATACTTAGCGGTTTTACTTACCTTGCATACTCGGTACATTCCACGTACTGACCGCATACTCTATGATGTATCATTTCAAGATACAAGCTCCTATATCTAGACTCAGTCCTGCCTTTAGTCAGAATTCTGGAGTTAGCACTTCTCAGTCTCAGTTGGTGAGTCCTCATATTGCGAGGGGCCCTCTTACAGTTGTATTTCGTCTTTTTCAATTTTCTGACTATAGTGAGCTAGTTGGGGTCTTGTCCCATCAACTCGTCAGTATTAGAGGCTATTCGGACATAATATGTATTCAACTTTAGACTTATGTATGTAATCAGATGTGATATTACGTTCAGACTTCCGCTATGTTATTTGTGATGATCTTGCGTATTATTTGAATGAGTTAGATATTATGTTCATGCCACGGGTCGACTTGGAGTCTTTCGGGGTTCTTTGTACCGTGTATCGATCCGAGACTATGTTCGGGTCATGACAGATGGTTCAAGATCCCGCATGTCTATCCGGGGTCCCAGCTCGGGTAATGACAATAAGGTCGCCTGAGTGTTTTTTAAAAACCGATAAACTCTTTCTTCACTTGATTCTATCAAATCAAAGATGTAGGCCTCCATCATATTCTATCAAAGTTCATTTAACAGTCCGTTATTGTTGGTTTTTTTAAAAAAAATGATGAACCAAAAAAAAGTAGCACAAATTTTCTCAACATTAGTAATGGTTCGGTTTAGCTAAAGTAAAATATTTTCTATATTGTTTCACGAGAGTTACTACTAGATCGCTAATTGATAATGCTCAAATCACACTTCTGATAAAGTATGATGCGGACGTTGTCAATATATAACTCAACAAAGGTTGGGGTCAATCCCATAGGAAAAATGATTGGGATGTAGAATAACGCTAATGTTTACTCTTTTAAGATTGTTATCTCCTAATAGGGGGATTTTAAATAAGCAAATAAGAAGCTATAGTGAAAATTAATTTTAGTTTATCAAAGTTTACAATTAACTAGGGTACGTATTCCCCATGGATTCATAACTACTTCAGGTATACACTCGTAATCTATCCCAATGCTTTACTTGTAGAACTGATAACATAAATTCATCCAAATGACTGCTTCTTCCCTATTGGATAACTATTCTCATTCACTGAATTATGTCTCATGAGTGATTTTATTTTTACCTTTATCAATTTGTCCCAAATTAACTATCCTCCGTCCGCAGCTCAAGTTATACAATGATCATAAAGATCAAGGATTTGTTGTAATTCTATTTTCCTAATCTCTACTTCTTTGATTCAAGCTAGTAGTGAATTCGGGCAAGTCCTAATGTTTCACTCCGTTAAGAAATGTTAAAGATGGAGAGAATACAACACATGCATTTAGCATTGGTTTAGAATCATTTTTTTGCAACCCTAGTTCGTTAATTCCCCATGGTTCCCACAACCCTACTTGTGGAGGTTTTAGCCTCTCATGGTTGTAAGATAATTGTTAGTATTTCTAGAAAAACACATGAATTAATACTTACAAGAATGATTAGAACAAAACCCACTTGTTTATTGCAAGAATCGATGAAGAATTATTTATGAAAAAGGAAGAAATCAGAGCAAGAAATTATCCAAGACTTGAATAGAATAATCCACAATAATTTTCTCTCTATGAATTTCCAACATTCTCTCTGATTTTTCACGCCTCTAATTTTTTCTACTGAAAATAACCTAAAAAGTATTTATACAAACATGTAGAACCTTTTCCTAAATAAATAGGGAAACTGCTGTTAACTATCACCGTCTTTATTTACGACCCGTAACATGATTGTACGGGTTTGTACCTTACTTCGGACATTGGCTAGCTTCTTCTATTTTTGGCTAAGTTTTTGGAGTTGGTATGACTCGTACCAAGAACCTACAAGTCATAATGATAGTCGTGGTTTGAAACTGAGAATCTTGGAATCTTCTAATTATTTCCACGGATGGCTTGGTATGACTCGTACCTTGCTTCTACGACCCATGAGTTCCTCTCATACTGTGAAACTTGCCAATCTTCAATCCTTCTGATCTTTTTCATAGCTTCTTGGTACGAGTCATAGGTAGATCTCATGACTCGTGACTGCTACCTGTACCAAAAGACTTATGTTGTGCTGCATCTTTTGAACTCTATCACAACTTACATGGTACGACTTGTATCAAGATCATACGGCTCATACCATGAGTCGTAATGTGCCTCTTTAACTCATCTTATCATCTAGACTTTTTTACGACACCTAGTACAGTTCATACAACGATTGTACAACTCAAACTGAGGTCCATACTGTGTCACTTTTCTGCACTTTAACTATCTTCTTCACATTTCCACCCCAACACCTATTTTCCTTGAAAACAAGGTAAAAGTGCGTCATATCTATATAAATATATCTATATAAACACACCTAAGTCCATTATTATTTCTTAGTTTTAAGTATCATAAATGTTGTAAACTCACAGCACATCAACACCTTCAACATAAGACTTTTGCATGTCCTTAGGCAAATAAAACAAAAACTAAAAACGACGCTTAACTAGAAAGTAAACTTACAATATCTACAACCAACATAACAAAACTTGCACTATGAACCATAATCAACTATTGACCCTTTTTCCTTTCAAAATCAGTCAGCTACGCATACAGATAACCACAATCAATGACAAACAAGGATCAGCATATGGAATCCAACTATTAGCAGAGAATTGAACCATCACCAATATTATTTACATAGATAACTGGTAGAATGCAATGCAAACCAAGTACTCTCACAACAAATGAAGTCCCCATACTCACAAATATATCAAAATATGAAATTTGGGTCTGAGAAAGTAAAACTCTCACTCTCACAAAAAAGTACAAACACTGCACATCGGATACCATAAGCTTGCCCTTATTTTCTTTGCTTTGGCTTTTCAGACAGTCAAGCTAGGATCACTATAGGACTTTGTTCGGCTTGTAATGTAGGCTTTGTGCTGGGTATGGAAGACACATAATTTAGTGACTAAGCCCTCATAGGAACTACATACTCGTGGCTTCACTTTTCACTTTTTACACATTTTCATTTTTTCAACTTCTCCTCCCTTTTTCTCCGTTTAAATGCAATGCGTGGGTGTGGTGTACTTTTATCAACTCTTTTATTTTATTTTTATTTTTCAGCTCTTTTTCTTTTCTTTCATTTCACACCACACCTCAACCTTTTTTATCCCCTTTTTCTTCTTTTTCACTTCTCCCAAAATTTACACAACCCTACTATAGCCACCCTCAACTTAGGCATTTTACTTGAGTTGAGATATACAATGTCCAAAGAGGGACCAGGGATAAAATAGATTTATTATAAACAATGGGAAAGGTGAATGGTTAATCAAAGAAAAATGGTCAATTTCAGGCTCAAAATCTAGATCAAGGGATTTATTTTTATTTGATTGGGTAATTTAAGCTAAAACGACTAATAATAAAAAAGGGCCTATGATCCTTTCCTAACCGACTATCCTAAAACCTATGTAAAGACTAACCAGGAAAGTTCTAGATCCTTAACACAATATTGGACTAAGTATGCATACTCACTCACACATAGTACTTGTCACGCCCCGAGTCTATACCCTCGACGAGACACGATACTTGGAGTCACAAGTAACCCCAAAACAGCTCGTGGTCTATCATAACACTGACATTTTGAGTAAAAATATAGCGGAAGCTTTAAAATAATAAAATAAAATATTTTTGAAGAAGAACTAAATCATAAAGTTTTAAAACAAATGAAACAAAGCTGAAAATCTAAATCTCTATCTGTGTCTGAAAAACCATCTATCTAATGAGTTGCTGGGACAAGCCCCCAACTAACTCTAAGTCTAATTGAAAGAAATATAACTAAAAATAAATAATCTTCATCCTCGAAAGATGAGGACTCACCACTGATGCAACTAAAAACTTCTAGGCGAGATCTGCTAATAGTGTTGAGACTAAGAACCTGCCGCTGTATCATAAAATGATAAATCATAAAAGGATTGCATCAGTACTTTGAATTTACCAAGTAAGTAGGAGAAACCATAACACGAAGGATAAAATAACTGAACTGTAAAGACATGCAATCACCGATTGAAATACTGAAACTGAATAAACTAAACTATACGGAGATAGTCAAAATGAATCTGTCTGATAGTCAAAGATATGCCCTAAATCTGAGATGCTGAATCTGAACTACTGTACTGAACTGATCTGAACTGAGTAGTCTGAAACTGTTCTGAACTAAGCTAATCTGAGACTGAACTGAACTAACTATTGGGAGACTCTATAACCCACATATAACCACGTGAGCTAGATGTGGAGTACGATGTATACACCCCATCGATAGGATCCAATATACCTTTCCAGGGTATAAAGGCATGAACTGAGTGATCACATGTTTGGGGCCATGAGGCCAATAAAATATAACCTACGGTGACAATGTAGTTTTGGGAGCTTGGGTGTGTTGGAACCTCGGTCCGCTCGGTGCTAAGTCCTACTCCCACTGGATAGTCCTAGACTGACTACTAAGCTAATAGCTCAAAACTAGGGCCCAAGACTAAGTCAGGAATACCTATCTGGAAGTACCCTGAGAGTCTTATCAGACCGAATTCGGTACTGGTGTTCTAAGACTGGTTAGAGCCACTTAACTGAAAGCGTCATAACCGTCTAAAGAGCAAACTCTAATATGAAACTGGGGTCCCAAGGCTGGTTAGAGGTGCTTATATGGAAGTGTCATCACCACCTAAAGAACCACTAAAATCTTATACTGAGTCTAATACTGATAATTAGGAGGCATCACTGACACCTTAAGAATTAATTTTAGTCAAACTGATCAACTGACCTTTCTAGACAACACTAAGTCTAATAATCTTTCTAAGATTGGACATGTAAATATTCGACTAAAATTTCCACATGCACTAATAATATGGGGATTTCAAATCTGTTAGAATCAAGCTATAGGGAAACTAATCCAACACGTAAGATTCTAATTCTACTGAATTGAGAACTAGGGCTAAATCATTCCACAAGATACAATTCTCATAAATGTCTACAAAAAGGGAACAATAAACAGTTAAAAATCATGAGAAATATACCACTGGAAATTTTAAAGATATAAGTCTGACAACCTTCTACATTTTGAATCCCCAGAGCTTAACTGATAGAGGAAAATAGCGAAGATTTTTGGGGATACAAGGGAAGAACTATTCCCTTGTTGAATTTCCACATACCTGGATAAGAATTCCCTGAAGAAGAAATCTTGAATTTCTTCACTAACGAGGAACCCCAGTTCTTGCTTGAGAGAAAAAGTATGATCATTTTTCTGATAGTTTACGTGGGAAATGAGGGAGAAAAATCGTTTAATCCCTCTAATATTCTATGAAATTATACTCAAAATGACATAGTTTATGGACTAAATAGGTGGAAAATTACAAAAATAACCCTAGACTAAAAATCTCAAAACTGACTGACAGGGACCCAATGGGTCACTCAACGAGTCATTGGTTGTGACCACGGCTCGTTGGGACCTCTCGTTGGTCCTAGTTCTTTCTTGAGAGAAGAAGTACGATCGTTTTTCTAAGAGTTTACGTGGGAAATGAGGAAGAAAACCGTTCAATCCCTCTAATATTCTCAGAAATTATACTCAAAATGACATAGTTTAGGGACTAAATAGGTGAGAAATTAAAAAAACAACCTTGGACTAAACATCTGGAAATTGACCGACAGGGACCCGACGGGTCACTCAACGAGTCATTGGTTGTGACCACGACTCGTTGGGACCTCTCGTTGGTCCTACTACCTGGGGGTTGAAAACACTAGATCTGGCAACGGGGGTTACCATGACTTGTTGGGTAAACCAACGAGTCATTGGTACCTCTTGTGATCACTAAACGAGGAAACCTGGAAAGCTTGTCGTTGGCTGTTGATCATTGTGTCCAGCCATCACCTTCACCGGACAAATTCTACATATTCTCAAAGTTGAAACGATGGGTGGTGACCATGACTCATTGTGGGACACAACGAGTTGTTGTTCCCACTTGTCACCACTGGAAGAGTTTCTAGGGTTCTCACCCAACGACTCCCACAACGGGTCATTATTTCTGACGACGACTCGTGGGTTGAGTTGTGGGGTCCTGGAGAAGGCATTTTGAGCTGGGGAACCAACGAGTTACAAGAAGACTCATTTTTTCTAACAACGGGTCATTCCTTGTCCCTTGGGTTCTTGACTGATCAAGCAAGGCTGACCATGGATGACACAACGAGTCGTTGGAGCTGAACACGACTCATTGTCACAGTTGTTCTGAGGCATTTTTTTTGTTTTTCTTCTGGATTTATCTTACTAGGTTTGAGCCTGGTCTAGAAAAGTTTTAGGGTGTTACAATATCTCCCCCTTGGGATCATTTCTCCTCAAATGGAGACTAAAGCTGCAGGAAAACTAGGAAAGGAGCTGAAATTCCTATACTGAGACTATGAGTTGGTTTATGAAGGAGTAACTGATTCGGAGCTGACTTAACCATACTACCAGAGATGATCCAACTAAAATACACATAGAAAATCTGAATAGAGCTGATAAGTACGAAACTGAATAGAGCACTAAGGAGGGATTTAGTACCTGATGCTGGAAGGAAATAAGTGAGGGTATCTAGCCATCATGTCCGCTTCTGCTTCCCACGTGGCTCCCTCAACTAGCGGATTTCTCCGCAAAACTTTCACCAAAGCGACTTCCTTGTTTCTCAACTTACGAACCTGACAGTCAAGGATCTGAACTGGGACCTCTTTATAAGAGAGACTATCTTTTATTCCCATGCTTTATAGTGGAACAACTGAAGTTGGATCACCGTTGCACTTCTTTAATAGTGACACATGGAAGACTGGGTGTACCGATGCTTACTCTGGAGGTAGTTATAAATCATATGCCACACTGCCAATTCGCTTTAGAATTCTGTAGGGTCCTACATATCTCGGACTGAGTTTTCCTTTCTTCCCAAACCTCATCACCCCTTTCATGGGTGAAATTTTTAGATAAAGCCAGTCATCCACTTCAAACTCTAATTCTCTTCTCTTCACATCAATATAAGATTTTTGATGGCTCTATGTTGTTTTCAACCTCTCTCTAATAAGTTGTACTTTCTGCATAGCCTCATGATCTGAGTCTGGCCCGATTAGAGTAGCTTCACCAACCTAAAACCACCCGATAGGAGATCTACACCTCCTACAATACAATGCCTGGAACGGGGCTATCTGGATACTAGAGTGGTAGTTGTTGTTGTATGCAAACTCGATGAGAGGTAGGTGATCATCCCAACTGCCTTTGAAGTCGATCACACACACTCTCAGCACATCTTCTAAAGTTTGTATAGTCCGCTCAGATTGTCCATCTATCTGGGGTGAAAAGTTGTGCTGAGCTTGATCTAGGTACCAAGTCCCTTCTGAAATGACTTCAAGAAATGCGCTATCTAAGATAATGGACAAGGGCTCCCTATGAAGTCTGACCAACTCCTGGATATAAAGACTGGCATAATCCTCAGTTGAGTTTGTAGTTTTTACTGGGAGGAAGTGTGCTGAATTAGTCATCCGGTCTACTATCACCCAGATTGAGTCGTGCTGCCGACGAGTCCGAGGTAGACCCGTAATAAAATCCATATTTACTTCTTCCCACTTCCATGTGGGTATGCTGATATCCTGAGTCATACCTCCTGGTCTCTAATGTTCCACCTTAACTTGCTGGCAGTTCGGGCACTTAGCTACAAATTCTACTATGTCTCTCTTGACATCCTACTTAGAGCATCAACCAGCACATTCTCTTTGCTCGGGTGGTACAAAACACTCATGTCATAGTCCTTCAATAGCTCCAACCACCTTCTTTGACGAATATTTAGATCTTTCTAACTGAACACATACTGAAGGCTCTTGTGATTGGTGAATGCATCCATGTGAGCCCCGTAAAGGTAGTGCCTCCATATTTTCAATGCAAACACCACCGCTGCCAACTCCAGGTCATGAGTCGGATAGTTCTTCTCATGAACCATGAGCTATTTGGAGGCGTAAGCTATCACTTTACCTCGCCGCATTAGAACACAACTGAGTCCAACTCTGGAAACGTCACAATGCACTACAAACCCATCTGTACCTTCCGACAAGGTCAACACTGGAGCGGTAGTGAGTTTAGTTTTTAACTCCTGAAAACTCTTCTCACACGCATCTGACCACTGAAATTTCACCTTTTTCTGAGTCAACATAGTTAAAGGGGATGCAATAGAGTAGAAACCTTCCAAAAAGCATCGATAGTAACTGGCTAGACCGAAGAAGCTTCTGATTTCAGTTGGGGAAGTAGGTCTTGTCCATCTTTCACCACTGCTATCTTTTGAGGATCTACCTTAATATCCTCACCCGAGACCATATGACCAAGGAAAGTCATAGACTTTAACTAGAATTCGCATTTACTGAACTTAGCGAACAACTGGTGATCTCTGAGTGTCTATAGCACAATCCTCAAATGGTTAGCATGATCCTCTTCGCTTCTGGAGTATACCCGAATGTCATTGATAAATACAATTATGAACTTGTCTAGGTATGGATTGAAAACCCTATTCATTAGGTCGATGAAAGCTGTGAGGGCATTAGTCAGTCCGAAGGACATAACCATAAATTCATAGTGATCATACCGAGTTATGAAAGCTGTTTTCGGTATGTTACACTCTCTGACTCTTAGCTGTGGTACTCCGGCCTGAGATCTACCTTGGAGAAACAACTGGCTCCCTGAAGTTGATTGAACAAGTCTTCAATCCTGGGTAGGGGATACCTGTTCTTGATTGTGCCCTTATTCAACTGATGGTAGTCGATAAACATCCTAAGGGTACCGTCTTTCTTCCGCACGAATAATACTGGAGAACCCTATGGAGAGATGTTGGGCCTAATAAAGCCTTTATCGAGGAGGTTTTTTATTTGCTCCTTCAACTCTTAAGCTCGGATGGAGAAATTCTGTAAGGGGGGATGGAGATGGGCTGAGTGTCTAGGAGGTGGTCTATGCCGAAGTCTATTTCCCGAACAGGAGGAACTTTGGGAAGATCTTCGGAAAACATGCTAGGGAACTCACTGACAACTGGAATTGACTGAATAGTCGGGGTCTTAGAGCTGGAATCTTTGACCCAAACTAGATAAATACACCCTTTGTAAATAAGCTTTATGGACTTAAGGTAGGAAATAAACTGACCCTTAATTACCGAACTACTTTCAGTCCACTCTAAAGATGGCTCATTAGGGAATTAAAACTTGACGACCCTAGTTCTGTAGTCGACTGAGGCATAACCGGAGTATAACCAATCCATGCCAAGAATGAGGTCAAAGTCAACCATGTCTAACTCTACAAGATCAGCTGGAATAACCTTATTCAAGATTGAGACTGGGCAATTTCTATACACCCGTCTGGCTCTAACTAACTCGCCAACTAGGGTGGAGACTAAAAATGGTTCTGAGAGAACTTCTGGACTGATATCAAACTGGACAGCTACATAGAAAGTCATGAATGATAATATGGCTCCTATATCTAGTAGGGCATACACGAGTTGATCAGCATGTCTTGAGCCGCTCACCTGT
>JACEIK010004571.1:115285-130790 GCA_018107945.1 Datura stramonium | reverse complement strand
TATACAACATACAGATTGTCGTACATGTTGCTCACAAGGCCACCTTACGATGTTGCATGAAGCTCATGGTTTCAGATATTCTATACATCCAAGTGCCACCAAGATATATCATGACCTACGAGAAGTCTATTGGTGGAATGACATGAAGAAGGACATAGCGGAGTTTGTGGCTAAGTGTTCGAATTGTCAATAGGTGAAGGTTGAGCATCAAAGACCTGGAGGTGTGCTTCAAGATATTAGTATCCCTACTTGGAAGTGGGAGGAGATCAATATGGACTTCATCACAAGGTTGCCTCGTACTCGTTGACAGTACGACTCCATTTGGGTGGTTGTAGACAAGTTGACTAAAGCAGCTCATTTTCTACCGATCAAAACTACCGATTCAGCGGAGGATTATGCTAAGTTGTATATTCGGTAGTTAGTTCAGTTGCATGAAATTTTCCTTGTACATCATCTCAGATAGAGGTGCTCAGTTTACCTCCCAGTTTTGGAGGTCGTTTCAAAAGGGACTTGGTACTCAGGTCAAGCTTAGCATAGCTTTTCACCCACAGACAGATGGTTAGGCTGAGCGAACCATTCAGACTCTTGAGGATATGTTGAGAGCATGCGTGATTGATTTAAAAGTTGTTTGGGATGACCATTTTCCTGTCATCGAGTTTTTGTATAACAACAGCTACCATTCCAGCATACAGATGACTCCCTTTGAGGCTTTCCATGGGCGAAGATGTAGATCACTTATTGGTAGGTTCGAAGTCAGTGAAGCTACGTTGATAGGACTATATTTAGTCCATGAGGCTATGGAGGAAGTTCAGCTTAAAAGGGAAAGGTTAAAAATGGCTTAGAGTAGCCAAAAGTCCTATGCGGATGTGAGGAGGAGAGAGCTTGAGTTTAAAGTTGATGATTGGATGTTTCTGAAGGTATCTCCCATGAAGGGAGTGATGGGATTCAGAAAGAAAGGGAAACTCAGTCCCTGTTATGTTAGTCTGTACCAAATTGTGAAACGAGTTGGCAAGGTAGCTTATGAGTTGGAGTTTCCCTCAAAATTGGCTTCAGTTCATCCGGTGTTCTATATGTCACTTTTAAAGGAGTGCTTGGGTGATCCAGCTTTAGTTGTCCCTGTAGACAGTGTAGGTGTAAAGGATAGCCTTAGCTATGAGGAGGTTTCGCTGGAAATACTTGATCATCAAGTTCGAAAGCTAAGAAACAAAGAAGTAGCCTCAGTCAAGGTTTTGTGGAGGAACCAGCATGTTGAGGGAGCTACGTGGGAAGCCAAAGCAGATATGATGGCTAAATACCCGCATCTATTCCCTTCCGGCTCAATTATCGATTGAGGTATCAGTTTTCTCCCTAGTACTCTATTCAATTTCATGTTCAGTTCATTTTCCCTAGTCTTTTTCATGTCAATGTACGTATGTGTGATTCATGAATTCAGTTCAGTCATGTATTTCAGTCCGGAATTAGTCACTCTGTCAGTTTTCAGCTCTAAATGTTCAGCATGTCATAGGATGATTGCATTCTTAGCTTTTCAGTATGTTTATTCACCTTCGAGGACGAATGTTCCCAAGGGGGAGATATTGTAATACCCCGAAAGCCTAAGATCAGACCCGAGGGTTGAAACGGAGAAAATAAAATTTTTTGCACCAGGTGGCAACATGAGTCATCCAGTGACCTATGAGGCGCACCAAGAGTCGTTAGGTGACTCATGGAGTGAAGGATGGACTTGGTTGGATTTTTGGATTTGGGGTTGACCACGGGTGAGGCCACGAGTCGTGGTCAGGACCACGAGTCGTTAGGTCACTCATAGTCAGAGGTTGGCTTGAAGTGGAAAATTTGGGCAGTGCAGGTCATGACTTGGTCACCAAGAGTCGTTGGGTACACCACTAGTCGTGGTTTCTCTTGTGGTGACCCTCAGAAGATAAGTTTCCAGTGTTGGCCACGAATGCAGACCACGAATTGTGGTGTTGGCTACGAATCGTCCAGTCCCTCGTTGCAACTGGCAGTGAGTATTTTCCTGCGAATAAGGGCTTTTCTACAATTCCTAAGTTCCTAAGGCCTAAGCTATGTCGTTTTTAGCTCAGTTAGGATTGTTTTAAGAGAGTTTAGCTCATTATAAATCACTCATCTCCATGAATGCAAGACTAGAAGGTTCCTAAGAGTGATCAAGGCTAAATATCCATGAATTCTCCTTCAATTTCCTTTGGGCATTCAAGGAAGAGGATCAGATCAACTTACCCAAGTCTATGAGGCTATGAATGAGAGTTCCTTTCACTCTCCTGCTCAAAATTATTCTCCATTCAATGAATCTCAATTCTAGATTTAAGTTTCATGATCTTATGGGATTTATCCCAATTTTGTAAAATCCTCTATGATCTATCCATGGGTTAATTCTCTTCATGTATCAAATCATGTTTTATGATCTATGGGAACATTTTATAACTATTTTTTTATTATAAATATATAGTTTCAAATTTAATTGAATTATGCCCAATTATGCGTGATTCATAAAAATTCAAGTTATGATTCTATTATGATTTTGATCTTATCAAGTCTAAATTATGATTTATGATTAATGTTATGAATTCTCTTCAAGCATTCATCATGGATTTATGAATATAAAGTATATACATGTTTTACAAGTATGCATGGAGTTCATGATTTATGAATTTATGACTCTTGGCCAACTCATGGGCCCTTATTCATGGCAAATCAGGTATTTCAAATATGATCAAGTATGTTATGTTGTAATTGGTCGTGAACTTCATGAATGATATATGATTATGATATGAGCCTCATGTGCATGTTTTCGGGAGCAGTGTCTAGCACCAAGTAGACCCAGAGTTTAGGTAAATCCCGTGGTCTCAGAACTACGTGTCACCGTAGGTTTATATATATACAAATGTTAATGTTATTAATCCCCTTGATATCACATAATGCACGTCCCTTGCCTGGCAAGCCTAGGACAGCTCTGCCCACTTGAGTGAGATAGTTTTGGCATCATGTAAGCTCTATCATGATGGTGTCGATTATGACGTGTCCTCCCATTGTTCCTCATGATTTATGCATGGTTATGTTATGTTACTTTGGCTCAAGTTATGTTTTATAAAGTTTTCTCTTATGGTTATGATTATGTCTGGTTTACAAATGGTTTGAAAACCTTGAGTCCTTATGTTTACATTGTGATATTTACTTTATGATCATGTTGTCCTACTTTTACGAACTCTTATGTATTTTAATTGTTCGTTTTTACTTACCTTGCATACTCAGTACATTCCAAGTACTGACCGCATACTCTATGTTGTATTGTTTCATGATACAGGTCTGAGAGACAGCCTCAGCCGTATCATTAGCCTTGTTTTCCACTCAGACCTGTGTTAGCTAGTGTTGGTGAGTCCTCATCCTTCGAGGATATTCAGTTATTTGTAGTTATGTTCTTTCAGTTACAGACTTTTGTCGAGCTAGTTGGCAATGTTGTCCCATCATGTAACGACCCTGGCCCAACACTATGAAATATTGTCTGCTTTTGGGCCTCGGCCCAGTATGGTTTTGTCCCCTTGGATTTTCAACCCAAAAGGCGCCTCATAGTATTAAGTCCAGTCCTTTACTAAATATCCAAAGACTCTCCCTCTCTTTTTCCGATATGGGATTTTCCTGAGTGAGCCAGGCGTTATGTATCACCGTCCCTGCACGAACCCCCTATTAAGGACTCAACATCCTCGCTGAGGTTTGCCCCACCACCGTACTAGTCAAGAGTCAGCTCTGATACCACCTGTAATGACCCTAGCCCAATACTATGAAGTATTGTCTGCTTTTGGGCCTCGGCCCCTAGCACAATTTTGTCCCATTAGGTTTTAAATCCAAAAGATGCCTCACAGCATTAAGTCCAATCCTTTACTAAATATCCCAGGACTCTCCCTCTCTTTTTCCGATATGGGATTTTCCTAAGTGAGCCAGGCGTTACGTATCGCCGTCCCTGCACTACTCCCAAAAGCGGAAAATACTTCACAGTGTTGGGCCAGGGTCGTTATAGGTGGTATCAGAGCTGACTCTTGACTAGTATGGTGGTGGGGCAAACCTCAACAAGGATGTTGAGTCCCTACATAGGGTGAGTGCAGGGACGATGATACATAACGCTTGACTCACTTAGGCAAATCCCACATCGGAAAAAGAGAGGGAAAGTCCTAGGCTATTCAGTAAAAAGACTGGATTTAATACTATGAGGCACCTTTTGGGTTAAAAATCCAAGGGGAAACAACTGTGCTGGGATGAGGCCCAAAAGCGGACAACACTTCACAGTGTTGGGCCAGAGTCGTTACACATCAGCTCATCAGTTATGTTAGAGGTTATTCAGACATTATGTAGAAATCAGCTTGTCATTGTTGATTCAGTATTAGCTTGATGTGATGCAGACTTCTGCTATTACATATGTTAAACTTTTGCATCATTATGTTGAGTTTAGATGTTATGTTCATGTCATGGGTCGACTTGGAGCCTCTCGGGGTTTCTTGTCCCATGTCTTTATCCGGATCTATGCTCAGGTCGTGACACCGACTCAGTGGCATTGTTTTCATGGCTAGTTCACATATGAAAAGTATGATTTTGAATATCATGTTTTCAACTAGCCCATGAAAAACCAAGTATGTTTCATGATTATTATTATGAGCAATATGCATGTTTTGGGAGTAGTACTTAGCACCAAGTAGGTCGGTATTCGGTGCACCCAGGCCTCAGAACTACGTGCCACCATAGGTATATATTCATATTTGGGGCCTCGCCGGAGAGTATTTCCCCAGCCCAACGGGACTCATGAATGATATCACGCCTTTATCGTTCTTTTCCTTGGCAAGGCTTAGGGCGACTCTACCCACTTGAACGAGATAGTTGGGGAATCATCTGCTAATTCATGATGGTGTCGGATATGATGAAGCCTACCACTGTTCCTCATGTTTTAAGTTATTCATATACAAGATTTATGATATAATGTTTTATGATGTAATTGACCCATTGATTAGATTATGAGCTTTTATCTTCATTTTCAAACATGTTAAATCATATCACTTTACTTTCAAAACCTTGGGTCATTATGCTTTAGCTTATGATGAATAACTCATGTTTATGACTATCTCACGATCATGATTTTAGCATGTTGTCTTTACTCTCATGTCGTAGCTTGCTTTGTACTCATGATTGCAGACTATCATTTTACTAGCATATTTTATTTAACGTACGTGCTCAGTATATTTAAAGTACTGACCGCATACTCTATGTTATATCATCTCTTTATATAGGTTCGGGTGGTCAGTCTCAACCCCGATGTTAGCTTCGCCCCCGCTTCAAATCGGTCCAGTTCCAGTTTTGGTGAGTCCTCATGATCCAAGGATGTTAGTTTGTTATATGCTCTTTCATTTATGTCTTTTAGTTTCAGAAATTGGTAGGGATAGTTAGGGATGTTGTCCCATCAACTCGTCTATGGTTAGAGGCTTTTCAGACAACTATGTATAGATGGTTTAGCATTATTGATTTGTTGTATATGCTTATGTTTTATGATATTTAGTCTTCCTCTTATGTTATGTTCTTGATCCCTTTTCGCTAAGTTTTATGCTCAAGAATATGCTATGTGTGTGCCATGGGTTAGTTTGGAGCTATTCATGGTTCTAGGTCTCATGTCGCGGTCTGTGGTCCATGCGCAGGTCATGACAAATTTGGTATTAGAGAAAAGGTTTAGGTGCATCCTAGGGTGTCTAAAATCCATGTTAAGTAGAGTCTTTTTAATGGGTGTGAAGCAGGCCACATTTATGAGGAAGAGGCTACTAGATGTTTTAGGAAACTTCCCTTCTTTCATGATCTATGTCATGCAATGAAGTTCAACTCTCTCTATTTCTCTAAATCATGCTATACGCATTTACAAAAATATCCCTCCTCACCGAGTCAATAGAAGAAGGAATGGAAGCGGCAATGGCCATGGAAATGGCAACGGAGATGGGCATTAGCTAGCCCTGCCAGCTCCAATGGATCCTTTGCATGAGCAGGTGACTCATGTTGAGTTCAGCGCTATTTTCTACATGTTGGCATAGGCTATGAAAGCCCAGGTCAACCAGCAAGCCGTGGCTCATATGCATATGAACGAAAATACAGGGGCGGCTAGGGTGCGAGACTTCACCAGGATGAACCCGCTAGAGTTTCATGGTTCTAAGGTGGATGAGGATCCATAGGAGTTCATTGAGGAGATCTAGAAGATTACCCAGATTAAGGGTGTTTGGGGAGAGGAGAGTGCAGATTTGGCCTCCTATTAGCTGAAGGGGGTAACTCATATTTGGTTTCTATAGTGGAAGGAGAGCTTGGAGTAGGTGCATCTCCTATTGATTGGAAGAAGTTCTTCACGACATTCTTGGACAGATTCTTTTCCCGAGAGTTCAGGGAAGCAAAGGCAGCAGAATTCATCAATTTAAAGTAGAATAACATGACTGTTCAGGAGTATGCCTTGAAGTTCACCCAGTTGTCCAAGTATGCTCCCGAGATGGCTATTGAGCCAAGGAATCATATGAGCAAGTATGTACCAAGTGTTGTGATTCATTGGTCGAGGAATGCAGGACCGCCATTCTTATCAGTGACATAGATATCATTCGATTGATGATATATGCTCAGCAGATAGAGGAGGAGAAAATGAAGGAGAGGGAGAGAGAGGCCAAGAGGACCAAGACATGGAGCTTTGGGTATTCACAACAGAGATCTGGTGATGGAAATTGCACACAGTCCCATCAGAGGTCGTCAGCCCCAGCTCCATCACCATCTAGTGTTCTATCTTGATGTTTATGCATTGCTTGACCTAGGGGCCACATTATCCTTCGTGACTCCCTATGTTGTCATTAGTTTCGGTGTTAGCCTAGAAATCCTCTTAGAACCTTTCTCAGTCTCTACTATTGTCGATGAGTCAGTTATAGCTTGACAGGTATACAAAAATAACGCTACCACAGTTTCTCAGAAAGTCACCTCAGCGGGACCTAGTGGAGTTAGATATGACTGATTTTGATGTTATCTTCGGTATGGATTGGTTGTATTCTTTCTATGCTTCCGTTAATTGTAGAACCCAGTCAGTAGAGTTTCGATTCCCGAGTGAGTCAATACTAGAATGGAAGGGTAGTTCAGTGATGCTTGTAGGTTTCTTTGTTTCCTATATTAAGGCTAGGAAGAGAATCGCCAGCAGTTGTCTATATCATCTAGTTTGCGTTAAGAATTCTAAGTCCGAGACCTCAACTCTACTATCAGTTTCTGTTGTATGTGAGTATCTACAGATGTTTCCAGATGATCTACTAGGAGTCCCTCCTGAGCGATAGATCGACTTTGATATTGACCTTCTCCTTGATACAAAACCCATATCCATTCATCCTTACAAAAGGTCTCCTGCCGAGCTAAATGTGTTGAAGGAACAGTTGAAAGATCTCCTAACTAATGGTTTCATCAGGCCTAGTAAGTCCCCATGGGGTGCTCCAGTCCTTTTTGTTCGAAAGAAAGATTGATTTATTAGAATGTGCATTGATTATCGACAGTTGAACAAAGTCACAATCAAGAATAAGTATACCTTCACCAAGATTGATGACTTGTTTGACCAGCTTCAAGGCGTCAAATGATATTCAAAGATAGACCTCAGATCTGGCTATCACCAACTCAGAGTTAGGGAGAGTGACATTTCGAAGATAGTCTTCAGGACTAAGTATGGTCATTATGAGTTTGTAGTTATGTCTTTTGGACTAATGAATTCTCCTGCAGCTTTAATGAATTTGACGAACAGGGTGTTCAATCAGTATTTGGATATGTTCGTCATTGTCTTCATAGATTATATCCTCATATACTCTTAGAGTGAGAAAGAGCAAGTCAATCATTTAAGGATTGTGTTGCAAAGTCTTAAGGATCGTTAGTTGTTTGCTAAATTCAGCAAGTGTGAGTTTTGATTGAACTCAGTTGCATTTTTGGGTCATGTAGTATCTAGTGAGGATGTGCAGGTAGACTCTCAGAAGATTGAGGCGGTGAAGAACTAGCCTAGACCTGTCAACCCTACTGAGATTAGGAGCTTTTTGGTCTTAGCTGGCTACTATAGGAGGTTCGTACAAGGATTTTCATCCATTAAAGCACCTTTGACAAAGTTGACCAAGAAGAAAGTCATATTTCAGTGGTCCGATTCTTGTGAGAAGAGTTTTAAGGAGTTAAAGACTTGACTCACTTCAGCTCCAGTTTTGACTTTACTAGAGGGCACAGATGGATTCATTGTGTATTAGATACTTCTCAGATTGGCGTTGGATGTGTGTTGATGCAGTATGGGAAGGTCATTACTTATTCTTAGATACAGCTCATGACTCATGAGAAGAATTATCCGACACATGACCTTGAGTTAGCAGCAATGGTGTTTGCCTTGAAGATTTGGCAACACTATTTGTACGGGGTGCATATGGATGTGTTTACGGACCACAAGAGCCTTCAGTATGTGTTCACTCATAAGGATCTAAATTTGCGGTAAAAGAGATGGCTAGAACTTCTCAAGGACTACGATATGAGTGTCCTTTATTATCTGGGTAAGGCCAATTTAGTGGTGGATGCTCTTAGAAGGCTGTCCATAGAGAGTGTGTCCTATTTCAAGGATGGAAGAAAAGAATTGGTGAAGGACGTTCATAGGCTTGCTCGTTTAGGTGTTCGCCTTACAAATTCGGCGGATAGTGGTGTCATTGTTCAGAATGGATCGGAATCTTCTTTGGTGTCAGAGATTAAAGCAGGGCAAGATGAGGATCCTATTTTAGTGAAGCTAAAGGAAGCAGTTCAGAATCAAAAAGTGGAGCTTTTCCCCCAAGGAAGAGATGGTGTACTCTAATATCAAGGTCGATTATGTGTTCCAAATGTGGATGACTTAAGAGAGCGGATGTTGAGATAGGCTCATAACTCTTAGTATTCTATCCATCCAGGTGCCACCAAGATGTACCATGATCTATGGGAAGTCTATTGATGGAATGGCATGAAGATGGACATAGCAGAATTTTGGCTATTTTTTCGAATTGCCAACAAGTGAAGGTTGAGCATCAGAGACTTGGAGGTATGCTGCAGGATATCAGCATTCCTACTTGGAAGTGGGAAGATATCAATATGGACTTCATTATAGGGCTGCCTCATACACGCTGACAGTATAACTTTATATGCGTGGTTGTAGAAAGCTTGACCAAATAAGCATATTTCTTACTTGTCAAGACTATAGATTCAGCCGAGGATTATGCTAGAATTTACATTTAGGAGTTAGTTCGGTTGCATGAAGTTCCAATTTCTATCATCTCGGATAGGGGTACTCAGTTCACCTCTCAATTTTAGAGATCGTTTCAGAAGGGTCTGGGTACTCAAGTGAAGCTCAGCATAAATTTTCACCTATAGATAGATAGTCAGGATGAGAGAATAATTCAAACCTTAGAGGATATGCTTAGAGCTTGTGTGATTGATTTTAAAGGTAGTTGGGATGATCACTTACCACTCATTGAGTTTTCCTACAACAACAGCTACCACTCCAGCATTTAGATGACTCCATTTGAGGATCTTTATGCGCAAAGATGTAGATCACCTATTGGATGGTTTAAGGTAGGTGAGGCTACATTTATAGGACCCAATCCAGTTCATGAGGTTATAGAGAAAGTTCAGCTTATTATAGAAAGGCTAGAGACAGCTCAGAGTCGTTAGAAATCATATGTTGATGTTAGGAGGAGAAAGCTTGAGTTTTCCGTTGATGATTGGGTATTTATGAAGGTGTCTCCCATGAAGGGAGTGATGAGGTTCGGTAAGAAAGGGAAGCTCAGTCCCCAATATATTGGTCCTTATAGGATTTTGAGGTGTGTTGGCAAGGTGGCTTATGAGTTGGAGCTGCCAGCAGAGTAGCTTTGGTGCATCCAGTTTTTCATGTGTCTTTGCTGAAAAAGTGCATTGGAGATCCATCTCTAGTTTTTCTAGTAAATAACATTGGTATGAAGGATAGCCTTACCTATAAGGAAGTTCCGATTGAGATCCTTGATCTTCAGGGTCAGAAGTTGAGGAACAAGGAGGTAGCTTCAGTGAAGATTATGTGGAGAAATCAGCTAGTTGAGGGAGCTACATGGGAAGCCGAAGCAGATATGATGGCTAGATACCCACATCTTTTCCCTTCCAACTCAGTTCCAGCATGAGGTTTCAGTTTCCTCCTTAATACTCTATTCAGTTTCACGTCAAGTGCATGTCTCCCAATTTCTTTCATGTCATCTCATGCATGTACATTTCATGAATTCAGTTCAATCATGTATCTCAGTTTGGAGTCAGTCAATCCATTAGTTTTCAGCTATAGTTATTCAGTTTTGGGATTGCAGTTCCTTCTCTATACTTTCAATCTTCTTAATCTACATTCGAGGACAAATATTCCCAAGGGGGAGATAATGTAACACCCCAAAAGTCCTTGAGATCAGACCCATGGCGTGAAATAAAGAAAATAGGAAAACCTACACCAGTCACAGGATGAACCATCAAATGACTCGTTAATTCACTTGACGGGTTGTTAAGTGACCCGTTAGGTGCAAGAAGTTGGTGAAAAGTTGAGTTTCAGAGAGTCTTGACTACTGGTGGAAATATTCGTTAAGTGATGAATCATTAAATGAAGGTGTCAAGAAATAATCAGAAAATTGAAACTTCTTGCCAATGGTAACGAGTGATAACTGATGACTTGACAAGTACCCTAACGAGTCGTTGGTCACATGTTAGGTCTGGCAAGTCAAATTTTCAGCTAAGTCATCAAGGGTATTTTTGTACTTCCTATGTACTTAACTCCTAAACTAAGTCATTTTAAGCTCCTAAAAGGGTAAATTCTAGTGTTTTAATCATTCCTAACTGTCATTCTACTCCTAACACCTCTAAGTTGAAGATCAATTCTCTCAAGCCCTCAAGCATCAAGGTCCTGCTTCTTCTCCGATCTCTTGGGCATCAAACCCTAGCAAGAATTTCACCAAGCCCAGATATATAGGGTCATGAATAAGGGATTTCATCTACCTTCATGCTCAATTTCATCTCTATCTCATGAATTCAAGTCTCCAAGCATGATCTTGTGAAATTCTAGGGTTAGACCCAATTCTCCTGAAATCTCTTATGATCTCTTATGGATTCAAGTCTATTATGATTCAATCTATAATTTATGATTATAAATGCATCTTTTCTACTAAGATCCCTCATAAATCTATGTTTTCAAGTTTATGATGATTTTACTCAATCATGTATGATCTTATGAATTTCAAGCTTATGAACCTATGATTTTTCAATTATGACGATTTATTCAAGTATGCATGAATTTCATGAATCCCAAGCTTATGTATTATGGATGACTCAGCGGCATTATTTTCATGGCTAGTTCACGTATGAAAAGTATGATTATGAATCTCATGTTTTCAACTAGCCCATCCAAAACCAAGTATGTTTCATGATTATGACTACGATAAATATATGTGTTTTGGGAGTTGTATCTAGCAGTGAGTAGGCCGGGGTTCAGCACCCAGGTCTCGAAACTACGTGTCACCGTAGGTATATATTAATGTTTGGAGCCTCGTCAAAGAGTATTTCCCCCAGCCCAACATGGCTCACGAGTGATATCACGTCTTTATCATTCTTTGCCCTAGAAAGGCTTAAGACAGCTCTACCCACTTGAGCGAGATAGTTGGGGCATCATGTGCTCATTCATGAAGGTGTCGGTTATGATGAATCCTACCACTGTTCCACATATTTTATGCTATTCATGTATAGGATTTATGATATCATGTTTTACGATGTAACTAACACATTGATCAGATTATGAGCTTTTATCTTCATTTTCAAACATGGTAAACCATATGACTTTACTTTCAAAACCTTAGTAATTATGCTTCATCTTATGATGAATAACTCATGTTTATGACTATCTCATGATCATGATTTCAGCATGTTATCCTTACTCTCATGTCGTAGCTTGCTTTGTACTCATGATTTCAGACTATCGTTTTACTAGCATGCTTTATTTAACCTACATGCTTAGTACATTCAAAGTACTGACCATATACTCTATGTTATATCTTCTCATGATATAGGTTCAGGTGATCAGTCTCAGCCTCGACATTAGCTTCGTCCCCGCTTCGGATCAGTCCAATTCAAGTTTTGGTGAGTCCTCATGATCCGAGGACGTTAGTTTGTTATATGTTCTTTCATTTATGTCTTTCAGCTTTAGATATTGGTATAGCTAGTTGGGGATGTTATCACATCATCTCGTCTATGGTTAGAGGCTTTTTAGATAGCTATGTAGAAATGGTTTGGCGTTGTTGACTTGTTGTCTATGCTTATGCTTTATGATATTCAGTCTTCAGCTTATGTTACTTTCATTCTCCTTTTCCACTTAGTTTTATGCTCAATAATATGTTATGTATGTGTCATGGGTTAGCTTGGAGTCATTCTTGGTTCTAGGTCCCATGTCGCAGTCTGGGGTCCATGCTCGGGTTGTGACATTCACCAAGAAAAATAAAACAAAGAACACACTCCAATCAAATATAAAGTTGGTTATCTAAGATTAAGAAATATGACTTAATTAATCATGTGAAACATGCATTATCTTGAGCAAAAATAGAACATTATGAACTCAAGTCTATCTTTAGAAAAAAGTTGTTAATTAGGAATTCAAACACATATCTGGCTCATATATGCGACTCTTATAGAAAATGACATTTAAGTGAAATTGAGGAAATATTTGAAGAATGATGAGAATAATTACCCATATGTGATTATTATTGGGAAGATTGTTTCATATAATGCCTCTACTATGAATACTACACATAGAGACTGTTGCATATAATGCCTTTATGTTTTTTGCTATTGGTATTGTTACTATAGTTAGTGTCACTTCTTTTGTCTTGCTGATCTTGGGCATATTTATATGACCAAATGCCATGTTTTCACCCGTATGGTAGCCTATTTGAGGATGATATTGATCTATTCATGCATGTTTTGAATGATTAATACTCACTGACTAATAAATGTGATTAGACTATATGCAGGTGGAAAATACAGTAAACTTAGCTTGAGTTTGCGGATGAATACTCAGAGTTGAAGTACGGGAAGTTAAGAGAGCTAAAAAAGTGATGATGGAAGTCAAGTTTGTGCCCCGTTGGAGATTGTTCTCATTCAATAACATGCCACAGTGCCTTGGTAAAAAAATTAATTTAATTTAGAAGGCACAAAACAATAGCCCTCCACGATAGCAACGTGCCATGGAGGAGGATTGGCGTGATGGCCTCCGTGACACGTTGAGGTGTTGCTACTCTGGAGGTCCAATTTCCAATGAAGGACAGCAATAGGTCCGCATCATTAAGATGGATCTCCGCGATGGTCTCCATGATATGGTGAGGGTTTAAATTAGGATGGACCACTTCCAGTGCAAGCCCGCGATGGGTCCGTGTCATGAAGCTGGTCCTACGCGATACTCTGACATGGTGATGCTCATCCATTGTGTTATTTTCATCTGTATAAATATAACACTTAGTCATTTTTATGTCATTATCTGAAATTTTAGCAAGAACGTGGGGAAGTGGCAGTTGAGTTGAAGAAAATTCTAGGGTTCTTTCTCTTCTCGTTTCTTCTAATTTCAATTATGCTTATGCTTAAAACTTGTTCGGAGATGTTTAATCAAAGAATGAGTGGATAATTTACCTCATTTTGAGGTTGTGGCTACTTGCATGAATGTATAATGTGATTTTATTTTCAGCTTGAGTTTTTCTATCATGAATAGTTTCTCTTCTATTTTAATGTTTGGCCAACATTAGGATAAATTTGTAATCTTTGTGTGAATCTGAAAGGAGAATTACAAGGATAGAATGAAGAATAGGGAAATGTGTTCTTGTCTTTAATGCAAATTAAAGATATGATTCGCGTGTGGGAAATAAATACACCTACAACGCCTCATTCAGTTGAGAAAGGAAACAAATGTTTCTAGACCTAAGACGAATTCTTGCATCACAATTTAATAAGAGTAGTTGTAAAAGTCATTCTTAGATAAATGGCTAGAGGTTCGGAAGACCATTGCCAAACCTTAATTCCTCATAACCATCAACCAGATAGAGAGCTTAGTTGAAGAGAAATTCATGTTGTATATGATTGCATCCCATGCCTTAACCTTAGAATATTCTTGCATATTGATTAAATCTACGTCCTTTATTCATTGACTGTTACTTTCCTTATTTTTACAATTTCAAAACTCATAAACATTAGGGTTACTTACACACTGGTGTGAAATAATTGTGAATACTAAAATAGAAAAATCACTAAGTCGTTAGTCCCTATGGGTTCGATATCCGACTTGAAAGAGCCATTATATTACTTGTACAATTGCGTGCACTTGGGAGACAACAAGTTTTTGGCGTCATTGCGGGGGACTTGGAAAATTAGTGAATTTTTGAAATTTTAGTTTTGTTATTGTTTTGTACAAGTGTTGACAAATTGATCTTAGTTGCTACACTTGCAGGTACAAGGCAATTTCTGAAAGCTGACACGTGACAGAGAATTAGTGCATCATATTTGGAGCCTGAGCGACAGTTACATTTATGAGGAGGGAAGCTCTCCAAAATCCTATTCAGCTAGTTCCACAGGCTCCACTAGTAGAAGTTCCACCAGCTAAACAAGAAGAATATTTACCAGAAAGGATGGCAGCGAGACTAGTGCGCGAAGTGGCAATCCCACACGCGAACAATGTTACCTCTAGCATCCGCAGGCCTGAACCAGAAGGTAAATTTTAGCTGAAATAGAATATAGTGCAGCTCTTTCATACTAGCGGATAGTATACAGGTCTTCCCCATGAAGACCCGTAGCAGCACCTACAAAATTTTTTGGAGACAAATGATACGTATATACCAACAGGGGTATCACCGGACTATGTGAGGCTTACATTATTCCCATTTTCCTTGCTGAGGGAAGCAAAGAGGTGGCTAAAAGTTGAACCACCTAACTCTATAACCACATATGATGATCTGGCAAGCAAATTTTTTATCAGGTTCTTTCATTCTGGGAAGACACTAAAGCTCATAAATCAAATTTTTAGCTTCAAACAGAGAGATGGTGAAAACCTGTACCAAGCTTGGGAGAGGATCAATCTCAAGTCTATGCTGAGAGATTGTCCTCACCGTCACCAGTCAAATGATGTGTTGGTGCATACTATTATAGAAGTCTTGGAGCCCCACACCAAAATCCTCTTAGACTCTACAGCTGGTGGGCAATCCTTAGAAAAGATGTCTGAGGAACTGTATACATTGTTGAAGCGCATTTCGCAAGGCAACCCAGAATGGAATGCTGACACACCTAGAGGTGGAGCGAAGAGAGCTGCAGGTGTCTGATCTCAGGCAAAATAGCATGTCTGAGTTACGCTTTATAACTTAAATTAGTCTTGTTTATCTAAGTAATTATGTACATTTTCATGTAATTTTATATAAATGTGAATATATGTGCTAACCAACAT